>JANHFO010009640.1:208643-219866 GCA_032468095.1 Pareas carinatus | reverse complement strand
TAATCGGCTTGGAAGCCGCCAGGTTTTCCCTTCTGCCATTCACTCCAGCCTCCACAGTCCAAGCTGAAGGGGGGGGGAGGGGGATCCCAGCCAACATAATCAGTCATTTCAGACCCCCCTTCCTCCGCTGGAAATACCCTCACTTCAGCATCCCCTTCATCGAGACTGTCAAAAAATGGTAGAGCCAGCCAGCTGTTGGAGAAGACGTTGCAAGGCCGGCCACCACAGCGAACCTCGATGGCCCAGCTGGGCCGCCGCCGAACGACGCCAGACTCCCTCGTGTAGCATAATCCAGTGCCTTCGGATGCCGCCGCCGCTCGCCGCTCGCCGCCCGCCAAAATAGCAGGGCAGGCGAGCCGATGGAACTGAAGCTGTACGGGCCCATCAACGACAACGACCACCACCACTCCAACAGGCCGCCGCCGGGCACCGGACGCCATCTGAAGAGCCCCAGCGCCGTCGCTAGCCGCCTTCTCATCATATCAATCTATTATAACAATGGCCATTTAAGTTCCTATTCTGATTTGCTAGAAGTTCTAGAATTAAAAACTAAATTCATTTATGTTTATCTGTCCAGGTTTTCTCCCCTATCTTCCACCTTAAATTTCATCTTTATCTTTCATATTTAGATCCATTTTAAACATCCTGAACCTTTTAATAACTCCAACTCTTATAAAGCATCCTATAAATATCAGTACATAATAACACATTTATCAATTCCATATCACTACAATGTAACAAATTTATCCATTTTTCATCAACATTTAAACCCATTTTAAGCTTTTTCTTATCAAAGTTCAATTTTAAACATCCTACTATTTTATAACACATCCTCAAATTTCTCAATCTTTACAATCTTCGCATAACAGTTTTTTAAAATTATATCCATATTCACTTAAGCTAATATTTTGATTTAGTAGTAAAATTCTAAGATTTTCATTCCATTCATTTGAAGTATTCTTATATCAATATTCATTTCCATAACATAACAGTTTTTTAATTACATCAATAATCACTTAAGTTAATATCTTGATTTACCAATAGGGTTCCAAATTTTACATTCCATTTATTTAATATACTCTTGTTTTCAAAATTCTCATTTTTAGGCCTTTGCATCTTACACATTATATTCTTCTATATTTCTTAGATAGCCTATTACGTTTTAAAAACTTGTAGGTCATCCTATTTATCTTATCTAAACATAGCAATCTTATTTATCAAATTTATCATTTTACTCCTTGTAACTTTACCTATTTTATTATTTAAACTTTGATTATCTTCTCCTTTTATCCAGCATTTTAAAAAAGAAAAGAAAGTTCTATTCTATATAACATTTTAGTCCATATACTTAATCATTCATTAAAATAGAACTTTAAGTTTCATATTCATTTTTCCATTTTACGATATTTTTATTTGTCCCAATTTTTTCCATAATCTTCACATTTGTATCTGTCTTTTATCTGCATCTCTGGAACTATTTCACCTCTCTCTTCTTATTTTTTTCCAGACTTCCTCGGGTTTTTTAATTGATATTTTACGTTTCTTTAAAGTTATTTTGTAGTTTTGTTTTTCTTGCTTGCTTCTTATGAACCACGGGGGTGGTTGCTACTCTCTTTTTAAGAACCTTATGCCTTTCTTTGAATCTTCTTTTGATTTTAAATTTGTAATTTGATTTCTCTTCCCTAAGTATAGCCATCTCTTCAGCAATTTGTTGTTTTCTTTCTGTTACTTCCAGTTTATCAGTGTAATTATTGTCCATACTGCAGTCATCTGTCTTTTCTTTATTTGGATTTTTTTCCTTTGGCTTTTGTGTACACATTTCATCTAGTTTCTGCAATATTTTATTAAAATAAGCTTTCTGTAAATCCATAAATCCATCCATGAATGTCCTCATCATTTCGTTCATATGTTTTAATATTTGTGTAGTAATTTAATTTTTTTTGTTAACTGTACCTCTTTATATTTTGCTTAGCAACAAGTCCTGGAGTTTCATTTCTTTGTAAATCAAAATATTATTCTTTCTCCCTGAAATCAACAGCACAGCTGCAATCCAAGGTCAAAATTTAGCCACTAACTTTCCACTTTCACTTCACCACCAGATTTTTTTTCTTTTTAAAGTATTTCCAACAAGATCTTACAGATTTTACAATCTTGTATTATGGAAGCAATATCTTTTAAATTTTAATATGGATAGAAAGTCATTTCACCTCTAGACGCTTTATTTCAGTCCAAAGCTTTTTTCTTTTCTTTTTTTTATAATTAATCCCTTCTGTTTTCGGTCACCTTTTTTTCTCTTTTGGGTGTTAACTTTTTAAAAATTCCTTTTAATCAGGTCTTATGGGTTGGATTTTGAAAAACTCACCCAGATGGCTAGATGTTGATTACCAACTTTTTTGTGGCTTGTTTCCAGGCAGCTTTCATTTTTGCTTCAGGCTCATCTGCAGCTAAACGCTGCAAAGATCGCAGCACAGCATAGCAGAACTTTTGAGGAGTTCCTTTCCAGTCCCAGGGTGGTCATTCCCAGGGCTGTGGAACATCTCCTCCCTTTGTTGCCTCTCCAGGGCAACTTTAGGTTCAGCTCCAGGCATGGAACTGAACCGATCTATCAGCTATCAGGCAGTTTAACTCGGGAGTCTCCCGAGTCTTCTGCCTCGCCACCACGCTGTTCACTGGAAGTCCAATACTCGTATTTTCAATAGACATGCTGGCTGAGGCTGGTGGGGGTTTGAGTCTAATACAGTGTTTCAATCACACTCGTTTAAAGATCCATGGAGTTCAATTCCTAAAATTCTTCAGTCAGCATGTTGGCTGGGGAATTCTGGGAACTGATAGTCCATACATCTTAAAATGACTAAGGTTGAGAGACATTGTCTAGTATGCATGGAAAGCACAGGGTTGAGGATGGCTGCCTCAACATTGCCTACAATTTTATAAAAAGCTTACCTCAGAATATGGAGGATTCAGGCTGAACTGAGCAGTAAAAGCAAAAACAAACTCTGAATGGGAAAAAAAGGTTCTGAAATATTTCCACAAAGTTTTTCCATTGTGAGGATTTAAACATTTGAATAAGTGGTGCTATCTTGCATTGGTTTAGTATCATTTGAGCTTCATGTCGGTCTAGACTATCTGTTGTAGCCTTCTTCTAGTCAGCATATATAATTGTTCCAAACAAAACTATTTTCTATTTCAGAAAAAGTGCTATTCACAGCAAGTCATTGTACACTCATAGGGTTAAAGGACATTATTAATAATATGGAATCACTTTTCTTCCTGACTTAAAACAGAAAAAAGTGTCACTGAAAAACCAGGATATATAAACTAATATGAATGTATTCCTGTGCCTTCGGATGAAAGATGCTTCATGAAATACCAGTGTTTCTTGTGCAATTTCAGTGGGGGTCTACTGTCTATTTTAAACTAGATCCCATAGTATTTCAATTCTAAACATAATTACTTGAAAATGTGCCCCATTTATTTCACTGGATCTCATTCTCAACAAAATATTTAGAAACTGTCAGAAATGCTTATTTGCAAATGACGCCTATTGAAAATTATGGGACATTTGCAGGTAAAAGATCTGCATTGTCTTAAGCATGCTTACTTGAAAACATGTTTCATTAAAGCTGATGTATTTCTTGTATATATACAGAATCCATATGTTTGAATACAAGAGGTCAGTAGGTCTTAAATATTAAATTATATACTTTTAAAGCAATTGAATATGTTTATTGTTTTTAGTTTAGGATCAAGCTATGTGAATTATTCCAACTTACTCTAGGTTCACCAAAATCACATAAAATATAGTCAAATTTTTGTGGTCAAAATTTACATGTTATGTCAGTTGGTTGGTTCAGCATTTTAAAATAATAGTTTTAAAATATTTGATCTTTTTTTCTTAAAGAAAGGAGTTACTGAACTAACAAGGTTTATAAAGCTTTTTTGTCCCTCTGGAAATACCTAGCTCTGAGCAATAACATCAAGTAACGTAGTTGAAGAATACTTCATTAAAATGTATGTTGGTCAGGATAATAATATCAGCAATTTCTAAAAAAAAAGCTGTCAAAACATAAATTTTAGATGCATGTTATGAACCACTTTAATTCCATCCCAACTTGTTTAAACTTTGCAATTTAAATTGAGAATTGAATTACCAATTATGCTGTATGCAATAAAATATACAGAATGTATTTCAGTTATAGTATCTTTATATATGCTGTCATTCTGCCAATATCAAAAATACTACTCAAACTGTGCTAAATTAAATATGATTTATAATTAATCTCAAAGAAATGAATGTTCCTTGGGATTCTTCCAGATGTCCTACTCTTTTGTTCCCAACCATCTGAATTCACTATAAAACCCACCCTAGACTGACTTGGGTTTCTTTGTTTAACTCTACCGGATCTGTTTGGAGATCAGGACACAGTGACAAGGATTGTGTGTATGCTTACCACACAATAAATCTCCAGTGAAGCTTGCTTCTAGACACTCCTTCCAATCTACGTATAAGCCCACATTCATTTCCCATCTTCTCTAAAAGAAAAGTGAATACATTGCTAATGTTCTCGTATAATTCTGTACTGGTCCAAGGAACAAATCTCCCCTTGCTTTCCTACCTCCTAATGATGCTGTCCTAGGTATTCAGCATTTGAGTTTCTTTTGTTTTTATCAAGCACTAGGGTGAAACAAACATTCCACTGCAATTTGTCTTCCCTCCTGGTCTTTAAAGCATAGCAGCCATTGTGAAGTATTTCTGAAACAGAATTTACTACCTTAAAATAGCAGTCGCATCCATAGATACAATATAATTGGCAAGGATTCTATCCAAATTTGATTGGCGGGTGGTGTAGTCATCATCACTGAGTTCTTTTGCCTAGAAGAACTCTTGAAATTTCGGTCACTAACCTGATGTTTCTTAACCTTGGCAACTTTAAGATATGTGGACTCCAACTCCCAGAATTCCCTAGACAGCCCTGGGTAGGGAAATCTGGGAGTTGAAGTCCATACATTTTAAAGTTGCCAAATTAAGCAAGACTGCATTAAACGATAAAAACTTTAGTACTAATATCTTTCCTCCCATCTCTCTCATCTGTAGCTATGGAAGAATAGCACATATTTTTGGTTTGACCTACAGGATTATCATCAGCTTTTCTATCAAGAAACCCTCCATCCTTTGAAACTATGCAAGCAAGCACAAGTAAGTCATAAACAAGATTTTTTCATAGGTTCTTTCTACCCCCAAGGAAAATAGTTTGGGATCATAATTAACAAAATATGTGTAAATGGGAGTAACTGAGTTTATCTAAACATCAACCAGGCATGGTTTTTGTTCAGAAATATCTCCCAGTTCCAAACATTTCATGGATTTATAATTCCCAGGCAGTTATTCTGTTTTCTGTGCAGTTAATGTTTTGAATCTTTCTTTCTTTCTTTCTTTCTTTCTTTCTTTCTTTCTTTCTTTCTTTCTTTCTTTCTTTCTTTCTTTCTTTCTTTCCATCTTGATGCAGCAAATGTTAATAAGTATGTGCAATAGGAGATTTGAAACTATTTGTAAATATTTGTGGGATGCTAAAATGAAAGCATTACTATGTATCAATTAGCTGAAGATTCAGTTTTGGGCATGTTGCTTACATTGGCTTGAGAAAAACTACTTTAACTGTTTTTTCTTTTGGGATGCATAACAGAAGAGAAAATATATTTCTGTGATAAATATAAACTTTCTGGCAATTAGTTTTGGAGGAGATTTAGTTGATGATTAGGGTGACATCCAGCCCCTTGGTTGTTATTTTTAACTCAGCCCACGTTTGCCTTCCATCTTCCTTCTGGTTTTCTTACTTGTCCTTCCACCTCATAACCTAAATCTAAATTTAGAAAGAGTAAATAGTGAACAGCATTTATCTTCTGTGCATGTAAATGTGAAGCTCAGATTGTGAATTTGGAAAAACTGGCATCTCTATGCATATGAGGAATCTATTCAGATGTTTGTGTTTCTATTATATGCATCCATGCAGCCACTCCTCTGGTTTGTTCTATGTGCTCTTTGTTGAATTTGCTGTAACCATCAAAATTGCTTGTTCATTCATTCATTTGTTTATTCATTCTTGTTTATTTTGATTATATGCTCTTAAATGCTTCATTCATATATTGCATACATTTTTCTCAACTAGAAAAATGATTAAGAGATAAATCCTGCAGGGGTATTTGAGAATTCTTGATTTTCACAACAGGAACATTCAGGCTTTTTTTCAGTCAAGACCTCTACTTTGCCCTTGAATAGTGTGTAAGAGCCACATTCTAAAACAGTGATGGCCAGCCTTTTAGAGTCGTGACTAATGAATCGCAGCTTGTGATGTCATCATCTGGTGCCGCTACTCTCTTTCTGAGCATGCGCATGACCCCGTGATGTCATTGCCTGGCGCCGCTACTCCTTTCTGAGCATGCTCACCTCTGGGGAGATGCTGGGGTGACCTGGCTCATGTGCTAGGAGAGAGGGCTCTGTGTGCCTGCTACGGCAGGCTGCTATAGGTCCGCCATCACTGTTCTAAAATATTGGTGCTGGATGCGCAAAGACTAAATTTGATTTAAGTTATATTTAATTTTAGGTAAATAAAATAAGCATCATTAATATTATTCTTCATGAATTTAATAATTTCCCATTCTGTAGTTTTTTGAGGGGCTGAGAGCTGCATAATTCCTGATCCTACTTATTCCCTTTATCTATATGAAAGAGTGCGAACTATTTTCTATTCAGAGCATCTTTTCTCAGAAATAATTTTTCAGGAGCAACGTTCTGCTAGTGGAAAAAACATGAAGTTATTTTTCTTTTTATATTACCTCTGTTTCTTTTCCTCCTTGCCCAGCGAGTTGCTGAGCTGCTGGAAGAAAAACAGTTCACTGTTTTCAAAATGACATGTCTTTCTGGAGGCGTTTTGAAATAAGGCTTAGGTCAAAAGCATTCCTTTAGTGTGTGCGTATATAACATTTTCATTTTGATAATATTTTAAAGAACCCAAAACATTAACCTATTAGCAAAGGCTGTAGATGCTTTCTTAATTGGCTATTACTTTTTGATGTTATACGCTATCGTGGTTCCAATCTAACTCTGCCCTGCGGACATCTCAAATTTAAAAGGTAAAATATATCATGGAGCCACATGCTATTCTTAAAGAAATCACAAGAACAAGAAATAGACGACAATAACATGAGCGCAACTGAAAAACACGTCTGTTTTAAAAGTTTGGGAAAATATGCACTCAACAGGCATTTATAAAGGGAAGAACATGGGGGAGGGCAGGAGATAAGATACATGCCACAGGGCTACCATTACTTCTGGCTTCTTTGCATGTGCAGTATGCAAAACATACAGTATTTGCAAATATATATATTTTCTTTTTTATATGAGTGGCATGGTGGCCTAGTGGTGAAGACCCTCACCTCCTACTGAGAGGGTTGAGGTAGCCCTCCTAGGTAGCCGGCAGTCCTGGGTAGCCAGCAGATATTTCTCTGACCCTTGGAATGGGAAAAAGATAGCACTGGTTCCTTCTTAGATTATCTGTGTTGGGATCTGGATGGGGTCGTGCACTCCTCTTGGCCCAATTAGATACCTCAGCAGCTTTCAGCACTATTTACAATGATGTCTTACTGGACTGTAAATGGAAGCTGGGGATTAGAGGGACTCTTGCAGTGGTTTTGCCATCTTAGCTTCAACCAATACAGGTGGGATGAGAGGTTGACCAAGTAGTTTCTATGCCATATGCCAGAGGAACCCTCACTCCTCTGTCCTTTAATATCTATATAATTACTGGAAGGTCTACAAAGCGGAACAGTTTTGGTAAAAGAAAGCAAAGAGAATACCAAAGAAGCCTTGGCTACAGTCCCAAAACAACTGTATGGGTTGCTTGAACACCATCAACATTGACAAAATCACCACCAGTCAATTGCAAAAGGCACCTGATTTTTTCTTTTCTTTTCTTCCTGAATACAGAAGGGAGTGAAGTACTCCCTTTGTCTTTCAGCCCCAGACTAGGATCTTAAGCGGACCATCATTAAGCAATACAGTTTTTTATAGGCAGCAAAGAAGTTTTATTTCTCTCCTAGGGCACAAAGGAAAAAGTATCTGCTGCGAAGTTTCTGGGGTGTCAGGAAGGGCATTCGACCAGTAAGTGCTCAGCTCTATCCAGTTGCTCTGACTCCTCCCCTGAATAATTAAGGGATTGTAGGGTCTTAAAAAGGGAGTTTATTTTTTCCTTTTTATATGTTGTAAATTTACCATAGCAGAACTGAAGATAAACAGAGATCTGTCTCTGGACAGTATGAACCAATGTATGTATTTCTGGCTCTATGCGAATGAATTCATAACATTAAGAATGATGTTGATAACTGGATCTCATCACTGTTCAGTAAACAACATCAGAAAACGTGTTATTATTATGCTAGATAACCATTGCTACTAAGAAATATAAGGGGTTGTAAATCAAAAGATGGAAAGTTTCATCTTGTGAGTTGTAATTTAATCAGAGATTAAATTCTTTCAAATATACTATAGCTGCATTATGAATTGTAGATTCTGCATCTACAACCCTGATTCAATAGATTGTGTTATGTTTCATATGACTCTTTTTCTTTTAATTTTTTTATATTTTACACCGAGCTATGCCTAAGCTATATCTGTATATTTGTCTATCTATGAATACATGAGAAACAAAAATCCAAAGTTATTTCAATAATTTTTTTTACATTCTATCAATTTTTGAATCATATTTATAGAGAAAGAAATATTATAAAATGTGGAATGGAGAAATTACTGGGCAATTTCTAGTTGACCATTAAGCTATCTGTTAATTTTTACAAAGAAGGATAAAATGTGCCTTTGCCTATGAGTTTTTAAAAATGAAATAAGATTTCATGCTTTACCTATTGAGATACAATGAAAATCAAACTGAATTTTTATGCATACTTATTGTTCATGCAAAAGTCAGTGGGAATCATAATTATGATTTCAGGAGAGGGAAAACAGGCTATGCCTTCATTTACGTTTTAAACTCTTACTCAGACACACAATGCACACACCCCTATTAGTTACACTCCTCTATTCAGAAGTTTCAATTCTGACTTCAGTTGGGAGGCCTCTGTCTCCGTTTGGTAGATGTCCAACAATCCTCCTCTTATATCAGCTCTTTTCCTCTCAGCGTCTGAAAAATACATAGGAGTAAAAGTTACAATGCAATACCAATCAGAGGATTGGGTTTGGTTGTGTATTGGGCATAGAATTGTTGCAGAAGTGTGTGGACATCAACTCCTATTTTTCAGGATCTTGTTACTTTCCGGAAGGAGACTTCGTGGTATCCATAGCAGAACCTCCAGGTTCAACCATAGTTTCATTCCATACAGCATTAACCTTGTGAACTCTCAGGCTTCCTCCTTCCCTTATATATTCAAGAGGGACAGTATATAATATTTTATTGTTATGTGTATATGCAGGGATGTGGGTCTATATATATGTTATTTATAGCATGTTTTAGGTGTGTGTCATGTATGTGTTTCACTTTGAGAGGGGGCAACTAAATTTCATTTTTGATGTGAGCCCTTGCGCCCACAGTAAAGAAATTGTAATGAAGATTATCTATCCATCTGTCTGTTTAATTCTTCCAGTGAAATCATTCTTGCCTCTTCTGTGCCAGGAATCCAAATATGCTCCATCTCAAATTATTCCTTTCCCCACATCAACATGGATGGTGTTGCTGGCGGTATGGTAGAGTTGTAAAAAGTACAGGGGCATCTTAGAACAGAAGGAAATGGAAGAAAGATTTATCTTTAGTGTAATTGGAAGCTGCCACAGAACAGTGACTGGATTGACCAGTTCACTTAATGGGAAAAGTCTAAGATGCATGGCATCTGACGTTTTTAGATAGTCCCGTACCAGGAAGAAATCTGGTAGAAAGCTAGATGAAGTCTCCTACAGCAATGGTGAGGTCAATAGTTTCCTGGCAATGTTGCTCAGCAGTTTGTTCATAGGAACCCTTGCCAAGTTCCAGGCATCATTATGCTGCCTGGAGAAAGTGATGCGAATGGTAGCAATATAAGGCTTGAAATTATGATGTATGAGTAATAGAATAAACGGAGTTATTATAGCTGCTCAGGCCAATTTTCCTCCTGGCAGTTTAGTGTAGAAAACCACCCCATTCCCATTTATATAGGAAAATACAGAGAAGATGCCAAATAAATTTGGTTACAGATGGTGAGCAGAAGAACATCTGTGCGTTCGGAAACGGACCTTGATTAGAAGAATTTGCCATCTATGGTTGCACCCTGAAGGACATAAGGCAGATTTGCATTTAACAGAAGGGTCCATGGTACTACTTCTGATGCCAAAATCTATTAGGACTTAAAGATGTAGTGCAGAGCAAGGCTAAATTTGATGAAAAGCAGGAAGGACCAAATTATGATGCCCATCTTCAAAGATCTGGATCCTGATTAATGTTCTGATTTCTCCACCTGAGATTCTGACCTATGAGGAGAGCATTGAATCATATCCTGAGAAATGACTTCAGAAGTGCTTAGGGCATCTGTGACAAACTGCCTTCCTTGTCTAGAAGTAACACCCTTAGCTTCTATCTCATACAAGGGGAGGTTTAGCAAGGCAATCGTGATCAAAAGGGCCAGATTCTCCACAATACGGACAGAGTTTTTATCGGGAGTAAAGACTGCAGCTTAATCCTGACAAGACTGAGGGGCTTCGGATTTCTGAGTGCCCTGAATTGGTCATATATCATTTTTAATTCTTGATGGGGTGGTACTCCCCTAGAGAAAATTAGTGTACAATCACCTGCTTGAAGAGGAGATGGCACCCATGGCCAGAGGGCTCTTTGCGTGGATATGTCTTGTGTGCCACTTGTCTCTTGGACTGGTATGCTCTGCTCACAGTTACTCATACTTTAGTCACTTCCCGATTGAATTATTCCAAAGCACTCTATATGTGGGACTGCCCTTAAAACATGCGTGGAAACAACTGGTGCAGAATGCAGTGGAGCTCACAGTTTTGGGATCTTCAAAAGTCACCCAGGCAACACTAATTCTGCATAGGCTGCATTGGCTTCAAGATGCTGGTTATCATCTTTAAAACTCTACATGGCATGGGACCATCTAACTCCCAATTTCCACCTGTTCCACCAGATTCAATAGCTGGGTATGCTGCAGGTTCCATCTCTCAAACAGTGCCATTTT
>JANHFO010009640.1:192698-208543 GCA_032468095.1 Pareas carinatus | reverse complement strand
GCCATTTTGAACAATCAAGGAGCTATGCCTTCTCTGCCACACTGTCTGTCCTGTGAAACCCTGTTAGTCCCCCCATGTTCTTGGCCTTCTGGAAACTGTTAAAAGCTGGCTTCTCCCCCTTGGGTTAGGCCAGAATATTACGGCAGCCAATTATATGTTTGTCTGTTTGTTTTATAGTATTGTTATGCAGTGCCATGGATATTTTGGGGGATTATCTTGATAACAAATGCCAGATCACATTTGGCTGCCAACCCTTTGGATGGTTCACCAGTTTTTAGCCTTGACAGAAAATTATTTCTTTTGGTCTATTTGATTTCAGAAAAGGAATCACTTCTTTCAGCAACTCTGATCAAAAATTATAAATCATGCACAGGACAAAACTATGGAATGATATCCCATCATTAAAGAGGAGCATGATTCTTATTGAGTGAGGTCATTGTAGTTCTCACACGAGGAAAAGGACCATTATTGGAGAATAATAGTCATGATTACTTTTATTATTTTATTATGGTTCATTACACAGATGTTCAAACTGGATTTGGTATTTTTCTCTATCTATCAAGTCCTTCCCAAGGACCTGGTATAGACAGATATTGATGTTTTGTGGTGTTAGAGGTATTGTCTCAGGATGCAAGCTGTTCTGAGTAAAGATGCCTTTTGCAACTGACTGATGGTGAAATTGTCGATGCCGATGGTGTTCAAGTGGTGCTCCAATTGTTTTTGGGATTGCACCCAAGGTGCCTGTGACTATTGGTATTTCTGATTCTAGATTATGTTCTTTCCAGAACTGATGCATTTGTTTCAAATACCCTCTTCTTGTTGGACTTGACCTGTAATAACAGATCATTATTTCTTTGTTTTAAATCACTGTATATTTGCAACACCTCTCTTTCCAGTAGTCCTGCAGCTGCTGACTCTGATTTCTCAGCCTGTAGCCCATTTTTCACTAGATATCCAGAAACTCCAACTCATAGTGTGGTCCCTGATGACCTGGGCAACTACCAAACCAGTATGGGTTTTATCTAACTTGAGTAGGAAGCTGCATTAGAGTTCTCAGCAGGGTACATTCTGGCACATCTGTTGAGCTAAGGGCTTCGGTGCCAGGCTCAACTGGTCAAACTGTACCATTACTTGATTGTGAGCAGACTCAAGATTTTCATTCCCCCCCCTGCCTGTATGTTGTAATAGGCTGAGGACCACTAATTTTTCTACAGGAGGAAACAATTAGCACCTATGTTATATTTCTGCAATGCACCATTTTGGTCTCAGGCCCTTTGCTTATGACCTCATCTGCTCTCTCTGGAAGAGAGTCCTTTCATCCAAAAGTTTTTCCAGTTGGCTATCGTGCCTGAAAACCATTGATAAATTTACATTCCAGTAATTTTCCTAATACTTTTAAAAGGCAACATAACCCGTCTATTTTAATGTGAAAGAAATGAAGAATTTAAGCACTGATTATAATCTGAACAATTAGGTTAATTTCAGGAAAAGAAAAGGTATTTTTCTCCTTGGGATGTCTGTCATGAATTTTATAAGGTCACGTGTTAATATCTTGATTGGTAAAATGAAGGATTCACAATCAGTGCTTGGAGTATATGTAGAGATGGCAGTGCTTCTGCTAAGCAGCCACTTCCTACTATTTATCTGTCTCTTTTAAACAGATCGGGCTTATTATTTTTTCTCCATTTAATTTTATTTCCAGTCTGGCCTGGTGGTGACAGTAGAACATAGCATAAAGAAAATAACTAAAACATTGCGGAAAGCTATATCCACATGATCATTACAAGCAAATCCATCAAAGTGCAATATCTGAAATTCTTCCACTAGCATAACTAACAGCCCAAATGTAATATAACAAATCAACACATGTGAAGCAACTTTTGATATTGCTCTTGAGCTTGCTTTTATGGCCACATGATTTTGCTTTTTAAATTCATTGTAGCCCAGATGAGATTCAAGCTGTATTCAATCAAGACCAGAGTCAGCATATTGTGATTGTGTTCTTACAAATTCTGTCCACCATACATGAGTGCAAAAATGGAAGTAGAATCCTGGAATCAGGAGTCTTCTAAAGCATATATCCTGGAGTCCTCTAAGGCATATATCAAAATTTCATGGGATTGAAAGCTTTCATCAGAATGCTATTTAATCACCAGGAGACTAACCTCATTCTAAAACAAAAAATGTATGTTGTCTAGTTGTGTTTTCGATTGGAGTATGCACACTCAGTTGCAGTAACATGGTGGTTCATCTGTAAAAGTTAAAGAATAACAAGAAAAATACCAACAACTAGCATTATCTCCTCGCTTCATAATTCCTTAAAAATAAGAGAAGCACAATAGCTCACACTGAGTGGGTGAATGTGAGAACGTTTCTCTAAAATTAAAGAAATTAAGATAAACCTCTCCTGCTCTCTAACACACAAATCTCCACCCCTCACAAGCACAAACCATCTGCATTACCCTTGCTGAAGACCATATGCTGGAAGTTATTAGATGCTACTTTACAATTGACCTTTTATTAAAGTCCCCTAAATATTTCTTTTTCTGCAGGTGGCTGCTTCTGTGATAAGAGTGTTCAAATGATGTAACCATATAGTTGTGGGATGACTAAGAAAGGGAATGCCTGTTTTGTGGCAGAGATCCATCCATATAAGCAGGGCAGGAGGTTCAGTTAGCACGTGTAGAAATTCTATATTGAACCCTCATTTGTGACATGGTTTGTCACAAATGTTTTGACATGTGACGTGATGAAATGTTTTCTGACATGATGATCGTACTTTATAACATGACGATACGATGAATGTGCTTTATGATTATGAATGTATCTTATGACCGAAATCATTGTTTGTCAATTATAGCCTTATGATTGTAATCACATTTTGTCAATTATAGCCTGTATGTAAGTATAGAGTATATACACCGGAGACAAATTCCTTGTGTGTCCAGATACACTTGGCGAATAAATTCTAATTCCAATGAAATTCTAATTCTAATCATTCAATGATAATGCCAAATATCTCTTATTGAGTATAAATTAGCAAGACTTAGAATTTTAGGACAGAAATTAGATTGCTTGCTCCATATTTACCAAATTAGGATAACCGGCTTCCTTATTTTCCCATTGCTACCACCAATCTGTATCTTCCATAAATAATCTCTTTTTAAAAAGTTGAAATAATTGCATAATATTTTTGTTGGTTAACTCTAGGAGCTATTTGAGCAGAAATATCCAGTGTCGGTTCAAGTTTTAAAGTCTTGAGCTTATAATGGCTGATATAGATCTTTTGCTCTGTTTTAATGCTGGTTTATTTTAGTTTGGCAGGAGGAGGATGTTTTTGCAAAGAATAAGCTTTGAGTCTAATTTAATTATTTTATAATTTTTACTTTCCATTATCCAATTAAGACATTTTACTTGGACAACTTCAGATATAAATATTTTTAAATGAAGGAATCAATATGTTAAAAAGTAATGTTAAGGAAATCATTGGTGAGAAACGACACATAACTATTTCATCTTAATAATAACTGTCGTGTGGAGAGATTTAAGGCAACTTCTTTATATTAGCAATGTAGTTTTTAGGTTGGTTTTTCTGGATCTTGTACTATATCGATTCAGTGCATACCAAAGCCAAAATTCAAATGCTACATGTAAATAAATGTGCATTTGTTCTGAAAGTTGTCCTTCTTTATTGTCTGAACCCTCCGTGGAAAATATTGCATTCACTTTCTTTTGGAGTTGTCTTATGTGGCCAGGATTGAGTTTCTAACAGATTCTTCATTTCTTCAGTTTTTATTTGAATGATTTATGATGTAACTTTCTTTGAACTCTGAGCATGGAGTGAATTTATTGTTCAAGTAATCAACACATATTCATGACAAGAAGAAATGACAATGGAATCCAGAGAGACCCCTGGGGTATATGTTTTATAGAAATAAAAAAGGAGGATATGCAAAACAATGGTCTAAATGTTTATGGTATAAATCGTTTTGTTTAAAATTCCAATCGTTGTTGAGTCATCTTTCATCGTATTCTCTTTCCATATTTTCCATTTCACTCTTCCCAAACAAGAAATTCAGGGTTTTTTTTTTGAAATTGCTATATCTTGATTTCACTATTTTACGATTCTTCTCTTCTGCTTTTCTTCTAAAGCCTTTCTGTGCGCCTTGGATTGATCAAGATTTCCAATGTTTGTTTCTCTTTATGTGGATGCTACAGTTTTGATTACATAAAAATAATTATTTGGAGAACTAATTGGTTATTGTTGTATATAGAATTAGTACTCTAAATTGAGATAATAATTAAGATCTCTTTTGAACCAAATTGGATTCTTGATGACTCCAAGGACACATCCATGTACTTTTCTTTCCAAAAGTAATGAAGTGATTTGCTGTGGATGGATAGACAGAAAGATAGATGGATTCACAGATAGTCAGACAGACTGATTGATCTCCCAGTGTAGCCTACATTCTTGGAATTCCTTAGTAGTGCTTAGTCCAAATATTAACGAAGACCAATTCTGTTTGGCTTTTGCGCCCAAGCAAAGTCAACCAAAGATCACCACATACGGAGGTCTTTCAGGGTGTTCTTCATGTCACTGTACATTACACAAGACATTTCCAAATAAATTGTTCCCCCGTATTTTTAAAATAGCTTATTTTGTATTTAGAATAATAATGTCACTTAACACAAGCATTTAATTTGATTTCTCTTAAGCCTTTTCATTTCTTTGATTTATATCTGTCTTAACATTGTAATATATTAAAGAAAAGACAATGTATTCCAGAGGGAGAACAACTGTGTGTACTGTATAATGAAAGGAATGTATGTGGTTATTTTGCTATAAGTACATATAGTAAATTGCAAACTGAATTGGAAAAGGAAAACAACAAACACATGTGGGAATTGGCCCCCGGAGGGGAAATGTTGTTTAGAGGTAGAAAAATGAAAGACAGTTACGGGACATATATAGCAAAGTATGTTTATATAAAAATATAATGCATTGTTCTATAGACAGGAATTAAGTTGTTGGGAAATAATACAGGTATTCTGAATTGTGTCTCAGTAGGCTAGATCTAACTTTTTGACATTGTATGGCTAATCATATAATTAAATTCCTCATTTAACTCAAGAAGGATTAATGCTTGATTTGACATAAGACTCGAGTTTAAAAATTGAAACTTGAAGAGAAGTTATGATTTTATTAAATGAGTCAATCGATATCTACTTTCCTGGATTTTAAAAGTCTGAATGCGGATCTGATTTTTGGGGAGGGGGTAGGGAAGGGGGCGTAAGAAATGGGAGTGGGGAAGGGGGAGCTGAATTTATTGTCTCCAGATTTTGCTCTTATAAATTCCATAAAGATGCAAAATCCGAGCAGTATCCACATCTGGAAATTGCTTTAGGCCCATCTCTAATACATTTTATATTATAGAGAAATATATAGAGGCAATATAGAATAAAACATTCTTCTTTTACTGAAGTAAAAAAGAAATCACCAAATAAATGAAGTCTGATATTCTATTATATATACGGTGACTTTTGTATGAACTTTTCAAGCATTTATAGGCAACCATTTAAAACATATTTTCCATGTAATGGACTGCATCACGCAATGATTGTTGAGAGTATTATCCTTGTACAAAGGCCATATGAAAGTTTTAGCGTTCCAGCAAAAAGCTGGAAAGCGTAAAGAGAATGGGAATTGAACTTATAATCAATAGCTCTCACAATTAAGAAAAGAAAAAAAATTGCACTAAAAATTATTGGCATCGTTAACGATGAAATCCATCAGACCAAGTCCATCCCATCCAGCATGCTGTTCTATTGGACCTCTAGAATCAGCGCAGTGCTATGAGCCTTAGGATCTGATCTGAGTGACAAATGATTTCACAGGGATCATAGTGTCATCTCACAAATGCCATGGGGGATATAATTTACGTCAGATGCTACAGCATGCAAATTTACTGTATAAGTAGTTCAATCATTGAGATCGACCTCATATGACTTCATATGACCACACGTCTCAGAATCCCTAGTTTGCCAGCCTTTGTCCATGCTGTCTTAGAATTCTACAAAATGCAACTCCACACATTCAGAAGAAACCATCTTGGAGAAGAACTTAAATTTCATTTGATCTGCAGCTTCAGCCTAGGGATAAACTAAAACAGATTAACAATACAGTAGCGGAAAACCTTCCTGTCCTAGAAGTAATCAGTTATACCTGAACGTTTATAGCACAAGAAATACTTCTGCATTTCCTTTCTTCCTTTTTCCTCTAAATGCCAAAGTGACCCCACAGCCTGCACTTTACCTGTACAAGCGCCCAGTTACCAATTTGCTCCTTGAAACATAGAGTTATCATAAAGCAAATGTTACAGATCCTTCACAGATTGTTCCTTCACAGTTATAAATGGCATCTTTTCTTATAAACTAGCTTTCCAAAATGAAGGTTGAGGGTTTTGTTTTGTTGTTTAGCAAACACACTACCTGCAGCCACACAAATTTTTTCAATGCAGCCTCTGAAGTCTCTTAAA
The DNA here is from genome assembly GCA_032468095.1 of Pareas carinatus. Taxonomy (NCBI): domain Eukaryota; kingdom Metazoa; phylum Chordata; class Lepidosauria; order Squamata; family Pareidae; genus Pareas; species Pareas carinatus. Next base: position 202,007 of record JANHFO010009640.1, on the reverse strand, counting down.
ATAGTGGCCAAATGACAGCATACGGCAATTATTAGATGCAAAAGTGAACTCTGCAAGTGTGGTTCTAGACCTGTCCACTGTCCTGCTAGCAGAAGATGTGTCTCTCAAGAGATTCTGTATACACAGCTTGGCCCCAAATTCTACGGAAGGACTGACCCTCCAGGAGAAAGTGACATGATTCATAGGTTTCACTGCTGCTTGGACCACCCTTTTTGTATGTGCAAGGCTTGGATCCTGATGCTGAGCTTGCTATCTTGCTTGATTTTCCCAGATCAGTCTTTGCACCGATCTGAGATCAGACTCTGCGTGCTTCTTTGATGCTGCAGAGCTTGTCTTGGTTTTGGGAGGCGGACTAAGCATGAGCCGTGCTAGGCATGTTGAGCTTAAAGGAGAGAAGGTTCAGGGGAAACATGATAGCAGCCTTCTAATACTTTAAAGGGCTGTGACAAGGAAGAGGGTATAGATTTATGCCCCAGGATGGGATAAGAACCAACAGATGGAAGCTTTACAGAGAGAGATACTCAAAATAAGAAGGAATTTCCTGATGGGGAGAGCTGCTAAGCAGAGAAAACAGCCTGTTTCCTGGAGTCATGGGTTCTTCATTACTGGGAATTTTCAAACAGATGTTGATCAGCCATTTGATTGGGATAAACTGAAGATTCATCCAAGTTCCCTTTCAACCCTCCAATACTACGGTTCTTTGGGAAAAGTGCAAAGAAGATCAACTAAGACGATTAAAAGCCTGGAGGCTAAAACATATGAAGAACAGTTGCAGGATTTGGGCCTGGCTAGTCTAGAGAAAAGAAGGACTAGGGGGACATGATAGCACTATTTCAGTATTTGAGAGGCTACCACAAAGAAGAGGGGATTCAACTTATTTTCCAAAGCACCTGAGGGCAGGACAAGAAAAAATGGACGGAAACTAATCAAGGAGAGAAGCAACCTGGAATTCAGGAGAAACTTCCTAACAGTGAGGACAATTAACCAAGGGAACACCTTGCTGTCAGACGTTGTGGGTGCTCCCACACTGGAGGTTATTAAGAAGAGACTGGACAGTCACTTGTTTGAAATGGCATCGGGGTCTACTGCTTGAGCAGGGGGTTGGACTAGAAGACCTCCAAGGTTCCTTCCAGCTGATTGATTGATTCTATAATTCTATTCTCCAGAGGAACACTGTAAAGGCATATTTTTCAATATTTCCTCTGGAACTGCAGAATGATTCATTGAGAAATCGAGTCTTGCCTTGTTTATTAACGTCAGGAATTCTTCCAGCCTCCTTTAGGCAAGGCTTGGTGGCTTCGTTCTAACATGTCACCGTCCTTCATTTCAAGGGGTCGTTAGTTTTGTATTTCCCCTCACGTGGCTGCTGCTATTGTTTTAGTCCCTTCTTTGTCCCCCTCCCCAGCAAAGGAAAATATAGCAAGGAAGAAAAGGCCGTGGAAGGGCGCCAGCTACTCCCACTCTTTGCATCTTCCCATTGGCCAGCTGGAGGAAATCCTGGCTGGGACACCGGAGCAACAACCCAAGATTAGTGCCAGGATTGTGACGATGAGGAGGTTTTTTTTTCTTAATCTCTGTTTTAGAGTCTTGGGACAGTTAGTGGGAAATAGTTTGGATTGCTTGTTCACAATCTACTTGCTCCTGCTTTAATATGTCTGTTCCCCAGAGAGCTGTTATTCTGGGCCCCATCTAAGTTAGAAGACGATTCACTAATTTGGAAAAGGGGGCTTCCTGAATGATTGCACTCGTATTATGGGACATCTTGACCCACACAGTCAGCTGCTGTCCTCTCTGACTGTTTTTCATGTTGCTGGATATGAATATTGTTTATTCAAACAAGCATTTGTTATATCTGGTAGAAAATATTCGTTATGTTTTGGTTTTAAATATTGACTCTGCGTGCTGTTCTTGGTTGCTTTGTTAAAATTGTTTTTAAGTAATTGTAAACAGCCCTCTGGGGTGTTTTTATTCAAAAAGATATAGATGCCTTACTAAATAATGGTGCTGTGTAATGTTTCAGATCCAATTCTTCAAAATGCTTTGTAGTTGACAGGAGCATAACTAGTGTGCTGGTCTGCATCTCTTTAAAGATACACCACAGCCTTAATAAATACAATACTGTAAAATCACCATATATTTATTCATCACAGCACGTAGTCTCTGAAAGCATTCACATTTTGATATTGTGGCAATTTTTTTAAAAAAATGTGACATAACACTCCATGTCTTTTTAAAAATTCCATTTATTTCACATAAAAATATAGTTTTTTTCCAGGGCTGTGTGAAGTTTGATTTGGGAAATCAATTCAGACGATGCTTTGAATTGACAGATTAAATTGTTAAATTGTGGCAATAATCTCAGCTACGTTAGTTATTCCAACTGGATCAGAACTAATTTGTGCACCATTAGTTCCCATCCAAACCAAATTGAATTTGAGTTTCCCAGGGTTTAGAATAGAATTCTTTATTGGCCAAGTGTGATCGGACACACAAGGAATTTGTCTCCAGTGCATAAGCTCTCGATGTACATATAAACTACAAGTGATAAATTATGATCGTAATCATAAAATACATTAATCATAAGTCATGAGATACAATACTAAGTGATAGTCACAGAATACTAAATAAACAATCAGCATAAGTCATACTAGGATGCTAAATTGTTAAATCACAGCAATAATCTCAGCTACATCAGTTATTCCAACTGGATCAGAACTAATCTGTGCACCATTAGTTCCTATCCAAACTAAATTGAATTTTAGCTTCCCAGGGTTTTAGAACATTTACTGTTATGCTCCAAGCATGTAAGAGACAAAAATTAATCTGAGTCTATAGGATTGAAACGAGATTTTATGTAGAGATGTATTCAAATCAGTTGCTACTTTCTTTGACAATTCCTTAAAAAAAACAAAACACATTTCTGCAGCCTGGTAATTTCAATGTGGTCTTCAAAGTTGTATTGCATTTTCCACACTTATAATTCACTGAACTACATTGAGCCATCATTTGCAATCTATTTCTCAAATGTTGTTTCATAGAGATTAATAGGAAAAAAAACAATTGATTCAAGAATATTGCCGACAAGTATCTCAATAGTCTTGGTAATGTTGCTGAAGAACGTATTACGGAAATGACTGATTGGGGTTTTCAGCTGTTAGGCAATTGCTTGCTAAGAGTGATGTTCTTTTAGATAATGTGTACATGTGAAGAGAAATTACAGACTTGAAGAGGACAAGCTAAGAACATTTTGTGGTGCTGGTTGTTTTCTCTGATGTAGCAGCCCTGTGCTCAACCTGGATAGCTGTAAATAAATGTCAGTATTTTAAAACATTGGTAGGACTGATCTTCTTCCAAAGGAAACAAAGCCAGTATAACTTTACCCTGGAACGTCTTACCAATCAAAAAATAAGCATAATGAGGTACATTGATGACTTATAGTTGAGGTCTTGCTGATCTGAAGGTGCTGCAGGATGAAATGGCAGAGAGCTATGATGTTAAAAGTGGAATTTACTACTAGACCACACACACAGTGTCATTTTTCTAAAACCACTTCTGTATTTTTTAAAAAAGAAACTTTCCATGTAACTATAATATCTGACAGATAGATTTTAATCTATCCTGCCCTGTGCTACTGCTCCTTCTTTATACAGTACTTATATTTATTCAGTCTAGAATAGTTTACTTAAATCTACTACTGCAAGATTTTGCCTTATGTATAGACTAAAACAGTGATGGTGAGCCTCTGGCATGTGTGCCACAGTGGACACGCAGAGGCCTCCCTGTTGGCAAGCAAGCCAAGCTGCCCCAGCATCGTCCCAGAGCTGAGCATGCTCAGAAAGAGAATAACGGTACCGGGCGATGACATCACGAGCCGTGACTTATTAGCTGCGACTTGTCCGAGCGCTCAGTGCCTAAAAGGTTAGCCATCACTGGATTTTACCGTGTCAAGTGTCCTTGTTTAAAAATAACTGTTTGCAACAAAAAGTAACGTACTTATCTGGATCTCATTCAAAAATAGCCATAAAGCTATGAACGTTTATGCATGAACCAGTCTTAGGATCAAAAAAAAATATTTTCTTGTTGTTTGAGGGGGGAAAATAAAGTAGAAATATCAGAAAAAAACAAGTATGGGAAGAAAGGAGAAACTACATTTTGCAGTTATTAGTTACAGTATCACAATAAAAAAAACCTAAGGTGATTCAAATAATATTACAATGTTTTTGATCTTGCATTGCAACAGAGCTTTATTGTACTAGACAATTGTTGAGCAACTTATCTCTTCTTTTTCCATCTAACACAGCTCCTTTATGCCACTTATATTGCTCCTTCTGCTACTATGGATATTGGAATAGAACAGATTACAAAACATGAGATTTACAAAAGAATCGATCCACCTTTTGAAGATCTTTTTGACTTGGCAGAAGAATATATCCTCACCCTCCTTTTGGTTCCATGGATTAAGATGATAAAAGAAGATCGAGAAACGTACGGGAAGGTAAGCAATGAACATCTGGAGCCTGTCTTGATCTTCCTACCTATGGCCCAACCTCTGTTTCAGCATCACCCTTCTCTGACTTTTGTCCATTCCCACCATCATTTAGGGAAACAGTCCACATTTCTCACTCTGCCTTCAGTTCTCAAGACCCTTGAAAAGAGCTACCATTGTTAAAAGACCGGGTATTACCATGAAAGATTCAGATTTAACCAAATATCTCTTTTCATGTGCCATACAGTTAGCAATTTTTAATTTAAGGTTTATTGTTATGCCAATTAAACAAAACAACATGATACAAGGTAATTTATAAGCTCACACTTCTGCAAAACAAAACAATATTATTAGCTATCATTATGCTCCTCAACTTGCATTTCGAATAACGTATTTAGAATGCTTTTTTCCAAAGCAGTTCAAAGGAAGTGATATTAGCCATTACTTCTTCCTTTCAGCCGGCAAGAATAACAGTTTCAATGAAAAAAAATATTTTTCAATTGCTTAATTGCAACCATTTGAATGTTGCCTTTTGGCAAATGTTGCAGAATGTTCCTGTTTAGAGATCAACCAGTCTTTCTGTCCAAGTTAATACTCCATTCTTCTATTTTTCTTTTCCAATTCTAGGGCTGCTGAGCTTAGGGCAAGTTCTGAATTTTTTCTTAAGTTTTTAGTTGTAGGATTTACTACAGTTGTACAGACCTTAGCATTTTTTTCCAAATTCTCTGATACCTATGCTATAATTTTGATGGTTCCATTTTATCTGTTGATCAACATTATTTGCAATAAAAATTTCTGGATCCAAATTCTACCAAGGTTACTGACAAATAATATCAAAACTTGCTAATGTTTTAATATAGATTATTTGCCTCTAGTCCCAATAAGCACTCTTTAACCATTCAGAAGAAGCAATATTCTTTTTAGTGCTTTTAGCATCTTTAAAAAAAACCCAAACAAACAAATAAACCAATTCACCTGTTAGTCCATATTAAATGAACTGGCAACTTTATGCTAAATTTTGTTTTTCATGCAGAACAAAAAACAAAACAAAATTTAGCATAAATCGAACCAGCTTAACATAAATAGAATGTATCAATTTTCTTTGAAAATGAGAGGATATTTGTCCCTCAGTGAGATGCTGTTGTGGAATGTAATCTGGATTCCCAGGAGGGAGGGGCTGCATTCCAGAAGACAAAGCATGGAGTGTTTGGTCTGGAGGAAGAAGGTAAAACAGCTCCTCCCTAACTATTCCCAGAGTATATCTATAGTGATGCAAATAGTTGTTTTAGTTTGGCAAGTTTTCTGTCTATAGATAAGGAACAACAAAGGAAACTACGCAGAAGCAACTCCACATGTCTTTCTTGGTTCTCGAGGGGCCAAATGGATGCACACAATATTGGTTGCTTTAGCTGTTTCAGCAAATATTCCCCTTGAATCATCTAGTTCGGTGGAAATGTAGCATGCAGAGAGATATGCCTCCTAAACATCTGTCTTGTTCCTGGCAAGTGTGGTTGTTTTCTACCCACTGTCATTGGCAGTTTTCCTCTCCTACCCCTTCGTCTTTCTTTCTGTAATATGTACTGGGCGGATGACCGAAGTTATTATTTTATTAGGTGGAGCTGGTGGAAGAAATTCGACAGCTGGACTCAGTGTACTTTAAAAAGCTGCAGGCTTTGCAGGCAGAGGGCATTTCCAAGAAGGATGAGGTAAAGGCACGCACCTATTAACAAAAACAACATCCTTATTCTGGCCTCATATTTAGCGCTTAACCCCGTGTGTTTCCCTGTGGCAACAAATCTGTCTCTTGAAAAACCAACCAAGTTTTTACATGGTGCAATTCTACACTGCAAACTTTCAATGGACAAACCTTCTTGTCCATACCAGCCAATTGCTGCACGGCTTCAAAATTATATCCAGTGTGACATGAGAAATGGCTTGCCATGCAAAGCAACAATATTCATCCTTAATTAATGCGACTAATACTATTGCTACTAATTGGTAAGATAGAGGAAGAATATGGGACAATAAACCTAAAACTCCAAGATAGGGGGAAATATTATCTGATTATCAAATACAAGTGAGTATTGTTTTCTTTCTACAAATTGGGGAAATTAATATTTATTATAAGCAGTTGGTGACTTCCCCCAAAAGCTCAAACCTCCAGTTTTATATTAAAAGTACTGTGAGAAATGAATTGTAGATCTCACCAGATTTTATTGGCATCTTAGTTATACAGCCAAAATGCTACATTCATTGCTCTTTCTCACATACCGTACATACTAATATAGCATCAGTTAACAATATTTCATACAATTGTCCGTAACACGCATGCTGGGCATATTCCTGAATAGTAGAAATATTTTTTTTTAAAAAAAAAACATGGTTGTTCTCCTTTCTCTAGCAATAAGGAAATAGTTACACTGTTAAATCATATCCTAAGGCAGACTTCTGGAAATTCTCAATGTGTTGAACTTCAACCCTCATAATTCCCAGCAAATTTAACCAAAGAAGCCCACTGCAGGGAGGACAATGGAACAGAACATACCCGTCTCCTTTAAGAAAAGTGCTTTGAAAGCATGATGTTACAAAATGGCCCCTTTTCAAAGCAACAATTTGGCTCTGTAATAGCGCTGTAGAGCAGAGGTCTCCAACCTTGGTCCCTTTAAGGCTTGTGGACTTCAACTCCCAGAATTCCTCAGCCAGCATAGCCTTAAAGAGGCCAAGGTCGGAAACCTCTAGAATAAAGTATAGCAAAACTGACCCCTACTGGCCAATTGCACTTTTTTTTTAAAAAAAAAAGCTCCCTTACAAATATTTAAGTCTAAATAGAAGATTTGCAGGCAAACAATTTTTGTATTAAAAAAGAGAGTTTTCAGGGGAGCTGAAAGTACCACAAATATCTGTCATTTTAGATTAACTTGCTGTTTTTATTGCATGATTAGCTGCAGCTTTAACAATAGTTCTCCAGAAAGAAAGGCTGAGAAAATATCTACAGACCCCTCATAGCCTGGACATACACTGTTTCAATTCCCTCACTCATGACTCCACTATAGGGCATTAGATGTCAAAATAAGTAGATGCAATTTTTTCACTCATGCCATCACTATGCTAAATACTTAATTCCCACAGCACTTATGCCAAAGGATTTTTAACTATGTATTACAGCTATGTTCCTATTATCCTTCTCATCTTTCCTACTGCCTTCTCTTATTGGTATCTTATGATTATATCACTTTGTTGTTTGTATGTATAGTGAGAGTTTATGCACCAGAGACAAATTACTTGAGTGTCCAATCACACGTGACCAATAAAGGATAATCTATTCTATCTTTAGAAACTGCTACAAAACTCTCCTCTATTGAAGATCTGTACACTGAACGATCCAAAAAGAGAGCAGAGAAAATAATTATGGACCCCTCACACCCTAGATATGATCTGTTTCAGCTTCTTCCCTCTGGACGTCGCTACAGGTCATTGCAAACCAAAACAACTAGACACAAGGACAGTTTCTTCCCTCATGTCATCAACCTACTAAACTTACAGGGCGATGTTAGTGCGGAGGTTGTCTTTGTGACAGGGTGAAATAGTTTTTGTGACATGATGTCTGTACTTTATAACATGATGACATGATGAATGTTACGTACTTTAAGACTATGAATGTATCTTATGCTTATACACACAATTGATTATGCCTATATATGCCTATATACACAAATGATCATGATTATGCATATATATTCAAACTGACTATGAATGTATCTTGATTGTAATTCTTGTCATGTGTGTATGTAGTTTTTGAGCACTATCACTTAAGACAAATTCCTTGTGTGTCCTGACACACATGGCGAAAACAGATTCTGATTCTGATTCTGCTACTTCAGGTCAGTTTCTTTGAGTTTTATCCAAATCTGCTCTGAATGCTCAGCATAGGAAAAACTCAAGTTCAGCTCATTCCACATATCCCCAACTTACATCTTGGCTTTTCAGATCTTGCTCTTTAGAAACCCGTCAGCAAATAGAGCATAAGCCATTCAGAACTAAGTGCACATCACTGCTCGATGTGAACATTTGTTTCACTCTGTGGCACCACAGAGGGATCTGTCATAATTCAGGATTGATTTGGACAATGCAAGAGCCTTCTTACTATTCTGTGGATCCTGCTTCCATTTTCTTGTATTCTTTCCTTTTTTTTCATATAAAGTGACATTTTACAAAGGCCTTTCACAGTTCCCAGGAAACACAATCTTTACAAAGAAATCAAAACCAACTAGGAAATTCCTGCAGTGCTCCCATCAGGTTAGCCAATATTTCACTCAAGCATAGAATGGCAGATTTCTTTTGTGCTGTGATAATGACGATGGGTTAAAGTACACCAAAATACACTTTAATTCAAGGTTAAGATGAGCCATGGCGGGTGGGGGGAAAGGGTAGCAAAAAAAGAGTAAACAGAATAAAATTTTCCCATCTTTATGTCATGGAACTGTGGTTGAAGCAAGGCTATTTAACATAGACTAAGAAGAGGGCTAAAACCTAAAACAATACTTATTCACCCGTGCCTTTTTAAAAATTAAAATACCATAGAAGTAAAATTGTAATATTCTAGTAGTGCAGTTAAAGTATTCCTTGTTTTAACAATGCATTTATGATTATTCTTATCACGTTTTCTTATCAGAACAATTAAGTGAGTGCCATATAGCATCCAGAGCAATTGAGGGAGGGAGTGGCATTTTTTTATATAAAGGTAGTCCTTGACTTACAACCATTCATCTAGTGACCGTTTGAAGTTACAACAGCACTGAAAAAAGTGACTTATGACCATTTTT
>JANHFO010009640.1:178705-189774 GCA_032468095.1 Pareas carinatus | reverse complement strand
CATTATAGAGCTTGTGGATGTTGTGAATTCCCCTTTGCCAATCTTCCTGGCTCCTGTAAGCATGTGGAAGAATTGCTTGCTGGTAAACTAATTGCTGCATAAAATAATTACTCAGTACCATTCTATGCACGTTGATTGGGATTATATAATTTCATTTGGATGTATACCTAAAGTAGGGTGAATAAGAATATAATCCAGTTACGAGAATGGTGATTTCAGAGGATGGGAATGGGGGTAATTTAAGGTGAGGATAGGAACAATTTATAAACAGTAAAAAGGGAGGGGGAATATCTGCTCTTTCTGGCGATGTCAGTAAGATGGTGGATGGTGACCCTCTGCAATCTCACCATCCTTGGTGTGAAATAATATTTATGATGCTGTGATAAAAACACATTGTTTCTTTTGTAGCACAGACCTCCTGTGCTGGATAGACATTGAGCAATTCAGAAGAATGTTACACAAAAATAAAGAGCAGCGAAATGAAAAATCGAAAGAGATTAAAAAGAAATATGTAAACAAGAAATATTTCTTTGGACCTGACAGTCCAGCTACAAGAGAAGAACAGGAGCAGGTAACTGGCTGCATTTAAAATGTTAGCAGAAGATACTGTTGGTTCAGTTAGTTCTAACGTTTTATGATTGTTGAGTTGTGTGCTTAATACTAACCTATATTTTTCCTGGTGGCCAATATGCATTGTGATTTCTTTTAATCTGCTGCGCTTTAAATGAAACCGGGCTTCTGTGTAGAAGGTGCAGCCCCACAGAGGTAGTGAATGACACCCATACAGATTAAGTAAATGGCAAAGTGGACATATGGTTGCATGTTAATGAATGTTTTGGTAGAGTAAAACTACCATAACTGGGCTTCAAAATCCAAATGACCACTAGATGGCAGCAGAATAAATATTTAGTGATAATGGTGATTTCAGCGATTGTGCCATTAAGTTGCTGTTGACTCATAGCAAACATGTAGATACATTTTCTGTGACAATCTATCCCTATCCATCAACACTGTACCTGAGCCCATCCACCTTGCTGCTGGCCTTCTCTTTCCTTCCACCTTTCCCAACATTACAGTCTTCTCCAAAGAGTTAATGTATCCAAAATAGGCTAATCCAAGCCTGTCTTGATAGGGTAGCTCAGCTTAAGACCTAAAATGTATGCACTGACTAATGTGTCCCACAGGTGCTTTTTTTTCAAAAGACAACTGGACTTTCTTGTTTTTTATCTTTGAAAACATTTCACTTCTCATCCAAGAAGCTACTTCAGTTCTGAAGAAGAACTGAATTGAACTGAAGAAGCTTCTTTGATGAGAAGCAAAGCATTTTTTTAAAAAAATACCCAAGAAAGTCCAGTTGCTGTTTGGGAAAAGCACTTCCGGGACAACCATGATCTGGATGATTGAGACTCTCCATAGACACTGGGTAATGTGGACTTCTCAGAAGCCTCCTTAGAAGATAAAATCATGTTGAACAAGTTTCTTCAGTAGGCAGCCTGATTCCTATTCTCACTAACTACTTTTAATGGACTTCTATAGGAACGTTGGATGCATATTTAAAGTTGTTTCCTGCAACCTTGATTATCCTACATGAACTAATAATTCACTTATAGAGGAAAATGTATTAGACTTATATAAAAATGATGAGAAAAAGCATTACGCATTACTTCAAAATATTAGATATTTAGATAAATATTGAAGCAAAGATATAAGCTGAGATTTTTGTAGCCAAGAGATTAAAATGTTTAGCAAATGAATATACACATAGTTGCAAATGTTATAAACATGAATATGCATATAAATGATATGTTATGCAAATTAATATTTAAAGGTGTATCCAAATTTTTCTTCATTGTGGGGCTCAAGATCTGGTAGCTCTCCCCCTGGCATGCTCTATTTACTGAGCGGGCAAATAGCTTTTCATTCTGAAATTGTGAAAGGACATTGTTGACTCTTAATTACTCTAAAGGTCTCCTTTAGCTGCAGTTGGATTCAAAATATATTCTGTTCTATTGCATGGAGAGAAATATTTCATTCTTGGCAAGAAAGAAAAGAGTGCCTCAAATTACAGAATGGCTCTAAAATTAGAGAATTTCGCCCCTACTTTAAGATTGCTGAAATCAACATATTTTTATTATTAAATGTGTTTAATATTAGCTGGTATGTGAGCCTGAAGTTATATATGTCTACGCTTTGGAAATACAGTAAATGTGCATAAATGAATTGATTTAGTAATATTATCTTACAGTAGCGTTGGCTTTGAGAGTCAATGGGAGTTGGGGGGCATATAAATGTAATAAATTAAAACTATTGTTTTGGAAGAAATCAGATCTCGTAGTGTATTTTAGAATCAGAGATCACACAGAATAGAGGAGATCTGAGAGGAAAATGCCAAAATATTATAGGACAGTAACCGAAGTTCAAATATCTCAGACATATAAAGTGTAATTCCTGCTCACTTTTTCTTTGTGAGTATCTTCTTATACATATTAACAAAAAATTTTCTAGATGACAATTTATAGACATCTGTGCATTTCATTAATGTAAGTTCTGTTCATTTTAGTGAGGAGGAAACAGCTGTTTTCTACTTAGGTGGAAACTGCTTATACCATCTTTCCTACACCGAGTTGGATTATTATTTATAGTTGGATTATTATCCATTATTTACATTCAGCATATGGTTTAGATGTACCTGGCATGATGGGCGGAGTAGACCAATTTATAAGGAAGACAATAGATGCAAATGCTGGCCTAGATTTGATAGATTAGCTAGTAAGGAGTTCACATTACTTTATCTGTATATAATATAAAGTAATTAAGGGATTTTATGAAGACTCGATTACAGTGGAAATTCTTTTCCTTAAAAGCTATAGTTGATTTATAGACACAGTAGCTCTGAAGAAGGACTTCTTTAATTCAAAACACACTCGGCTATAAAATAAAGACCACATGATGGATAAAATCATGTATAGTTTAGGACCAAACTATTTATAGGACAACCCCTCCTTAAACATCCCGTCTATGCCTCTGGATCATCAATAAGGCAGATTTGGTGGCTCCTGACAGAGATACATTGAACATCTCTGGTTAATGTTGCTTTTTGCATGAAAAAGCTGAGTTGGGGAATGTCTCCCATTATTGCTGAAGCAATCCCCCTCTTCATTACAATTTAGGAAGGAGCTCTATCTAAGTTCCTTAAATGTTTTATCTGTTTTAATACTTAACTGTTTTAGAAATAATTACTTTATTGTTTTAATGATCTAAGTTTTACTTTAAATGTAATTTTTTATTTTTCCCCATGGAAAGTCACCCTGTCAATCGATCAGTTTTAAATGAAATTTGGATTTTCCTCACTTGTTTAACCTTAGTAATTGCCCGGTCATCTAAAACGGACTTTACTTTGCTTTTCTGTTAAACATTTTGTGGTCTCCTGGATGTCTTTACTAGGTTATGAAGTCACATGGAGGTTGGGGGCAAGTACTTCATGACCAAGTTGCTCCTGTGATCTTGTTAGACGTTCAAAAGTATGCCCAGAGGAGATTAGAGAATAAGTGGTTGCCACTGTTTTATACCAGGGAAGAATCGGGCAAGAGGAAACCACTAAAGGTAATATTTCTAACAATTTATATGTTAGTGACATGCAGTTTGAATTGTGAATACCACAGAGCACTTGATTATCTGAAAATCAACAATAATAAGAAGCGTGCAAGATAGTACAGATGACTTTGTATGCAGTTTTTCTTCTGACGGATCCCTTAAGTAGATATTCCTGTAAGCCACTGAAAATGAAAGTGGCTCTTGAAGTTGGGCTCTACATCTGGCAAGCATTCCAGAGTTTGCTGGCAGGAGGTGGAGGCCTTGATCATTGCAAGATTATTTCCATCGTCCACAGTCCCTCCCTCACTGAGACACAAATGCAACCCAGTCCATGTGGAAGCTCACGGAATAATTCAGATTCTGAAGACAACAGGCTGGCTCTTTCATGCTCAGCCATGTCTTTTTCTCACACTGCAGCTGTTGCTCATCCTCCCACCTAGGGCACTGCCTTCTATCAAGAACAGTATTGATCCTTTCTTCTGCACAATAGTAAAATAGATGGGAGTCCCTGTCTGGCTATCAGCCAGGCCTTTCTATGAGTGTAGGAAAGAATTATTGGCTCTATGGTGCAATGAATCTACTGGATAAGAAAGAGCTTTTAACTTCGTACCCCTCCAAAGAGGAAAACTGTTGAATTAGACGAGTCCTCACTTCACTGATTTTATGGGTGTAGAGTTGGGGGATTAAGCTTGGTTTTGTTTTCTGTTCTTTTTCATTTCTTCAAAGTTTGTTCAGTGTATCCGATTACATTCCTGACTAGAGGAAATAATAGTTAGGAGGGAAGTATATTAGTATATCTAAGGGCAGCTGTTCTTTTTCACCAGTGGTCTATTTAGGCTCATGTCTTTTCAGGAAACAATCTGTGTGCCTTTTCCTCACTGGCTTCACATCTTAAGATAGCCAGTGTGTTTGATTTTGACCATCCAGATTGAAAAAAATATAATCTCATTCTTTAAAGGAAGCTTGATCAATGCTAATCATTCTTAAGGATATCCTTAAAGGAACGAGGATACCCTCCATATCAGTATTAATATTCATGAAGGCAATCAATATGATGTTTTGTCATGTTTGTTTTTAGGTACATATGGGAGAGGCAGCAGAAGATATTTTAATCCAGAAACGGGAACATAAACAACTACCATGGAAGGCAAGCTATGTTTGTTTCTACTTGGGTCATTGTGTAATATGGACATATCATCCGTTAAACTGCGCAGTCTTTACATAAACGGGAGAGTAAGCCTAGCTGGTGTTGAGCAAGAGAAGTCATTACAGTATTGCATTCATGCTATGTGGGTAGCATTCACTCATGTTGTTAAATTAGGAAAACTAATGCAAATGCCACAGTCTCTGTTATTGTTGGAATTGGCACAATTGGAGTCAGAAACTAAAAAAAAGAAAGAAATCTCAATGGTCTTTTTCTTTTCAAAGTCTGTTTGTGGTTTCTGTGGCTACAAGTGCAATTAACAAATGTTTGAACAATACCTGAATAAAGATGTAAGCTTTTGATATTTTATTTTTTGTGTTAGGCCAGAACACTAACTCTTGAGAAATGTTTGTCTCTTGCAAAGATTTATAAGCATCTGCTTCACTTCAGTATCTCTTGAGGCGCGCATGGGAAAATGGCCAACCTTAATCCAGATCATCATTCTGTATATTATATACACCTTCCAAAAAAGATAATTGGGTTCTGAATTCCAGCACTGCACTGGTGTACTTATTTTTTTTTCAGACTTCCATGTCTTTTAATGGCTTGCCATGGCTTTGCACTTTAATTAAATTTAATTTAATTTTACCACTTGGTTGATTAATTACTGAAATTAATTAAATAAACTCATCAAAAAAAGAATTTGAAATATTCAGCAAACGGAACAGGATTAATAGTCTTTTACTTACGGCTATGTTCTCACATGACGATTGTATTTATCGTTGAATGTGTTAAATATTTGTGATATGACGTTTCAGAGCAATTCTGGCCTTTTCCTTCTTTTTCTTTCTCAGAGAACAGCAAACTCTTTATATATCTTGGACATCCAAGTAGTGGACGGGGGGGCTTTTCCTTTAGATTTTGGTTCTGTATTGGTAGCTAGCCAGTGATAAGAGCGAGTTGAACTCTAAAACATTCAGTTAGATCAGGATCAGAAAAACTGTTTTGGCAGGATCAGGGACTACAACATCATGGGATACAGGTAGGTGAGTTGTGGAGGCGGGGTCTTTCATGAGGGGCATCCTATATGCAGAAAAGAATTTGCAGGGCACAAGTAAGAATAGGACAATGGTCCAAAAATAACTCCCCAAATTCCAGTTCAAGGAAAGGGAGGTCCATAAAAGACAGAGACAGTAAACTTTAAGAAAGTTTAGCAACTGATTGTAGGATGATTGTTGGTGGACTCCCAAAAGGTACATACAGACTGAATGTGAAGCTCTGACACCATCACTCAGCAGTCATGTGATCACTTTTTGGGTGCTCAGAAACAAGCTTGCCTTTACAGCTAATTGCAGGGCCCCGTGGTCACCAGTCCTCAATTTATGACATCTTTTTGCGAAAACCGCTATTTACTTCCACTTTTCACCAAAAACGGCCCATTGCGGACAATGGGTTAACCGCCACGTTTGTTTAATGACCACCCCAAAAACAATAATCTCAAAAATGGGTGTGGTCATATAATGATTTGCTTAATGCTCATAAGTCTAGGACTTCCAGTATGGGGAACATTAATGTATTGGGATCTGAATTAGTTACTTTAGTAGCACAGTGACCTACTTAAATGTACATTAAACACAGAAGTACAATGAAGTTGGAGGGATTATTCTCAGAAAACAATGCTCAAAAGAGACAGCATTTAAGCATTTCCTCTTGTTTGGCTCTATCTGGTACTGTATTAATGATGTTACCTAGTTTGGTAATGAAATGTCTGCTAGAAAACAACCAAGCTCAGAGAGCACCAAGGACCTGTTACTAATGATTTTCTTTGATTTTTCTCTCCCTGTAGTTGTTTGTTTTGGCGGGATCAGGGAGTACAGTCCTCCGGGATACAGGCAGGTTAAGTAGGAAGACAGAGCTGAGGGATATTTCAGGAGGGGCATCTTATATGCAGGGAATCTCTTCAAGATATTTTTTTTCTACTCCTAATAATATCTTTCCTTTTTAAAGATGTCTCTCAAAAAAGTTGGAAGAGGGTAAGAGACATGTATGACATTTCATGTCTCAAATTTGTTTTACAATCCGCCATGTTTCAAATTTGTTTTACACATTATTGCCTGATCTCTTGTGTCACTAAAAAATGATTCCTTCGACTGTGTTGGTAGGATCTGCAGTGGTATTTAGATTTCTCATTGCCTTTAGTTTCTTTCAGTTTCTTTTTAGTCTGCCTACTCTTTTATAAGGGGGGGCGGGTGTGGAGGCTCAGTGGCTAAAGATGCTGAGTTTGTCAATTGGAAGGACGACAGTTCGGCGGTTCGAATCCCTAGTGCTGTATAATGAAGTAAGCTCCCGTTACTTGCTCCAGCTTCTGCCAACCTAGCGGTTTGAAACCACGTAAAAATGCAAGTAGCAAAATCGGGACCACTTCGGGGGGAAGGTAACAGCGCTCCGTGCACCTTTGGCATCTAGTCATGCCGGCCACAGGACCGCGGGGACGTATTCGGACAGCGCTGTCTCTTTGGCTTTGAAACGGAGATGAGCACCGCCCCTGGAGTCGGCTACGACTAGCACGGACGTGCGGGGGGAATGTACCTTTTTTATTCTCTCATACTTAGCTTCCATGCTCCCCTTTTCCTGATATGAAGACCCCCGAATGTCTCGGTGACATTAATTCCAGAAACAACAAACTTTCAATGTTCGTGGCAATTGATTAGAGTAGCTTTTGTCAACAGGACCTGGCGTCAAGGGCAGAGCACTTTTAAGCTTGCACCTTCCACATCTGTGATTACTCTTGCATCTTTCTAAACAATCTCAAACTTTCCTTCTTTCTATTCATAACTCATACCTTACAGCATAGTCATATGTTCTAAATCATTATTAGTCATTTCCTTTCTTCCCATTGTCCCTTCCAGAGGAACTTTACCCAAATCAAACAAAAGAGTGGGAGAGAGAGATCCGCCGCCAAATTCCACTGCGTCTATGCAGCGAACTACCGAACATTGGGGGTCAATGCAGAGATAAGCATCAAACAATCTGCCCTAGTAATGCCTGTGTTATTGCTTTGTAAAATGTGCGCTTTCTTTTCTTTATCCCTCCTTTCAACAGCAAAAGAAGAATTGGGTGTTTTCGTCTAATGAAATAATCACTTTCCGTAAAGCTCTGATGAATCCCATCACGGCTCTTCAGTTTAAACACTTTGTATCTCTGAAAGGAGATTTATTGGGGAATGGAGTGATCTTCTGGCAGGAAGTACAAAAATACAAGGTACAGCACTTAAGGAATGGAAATAATGCAGTTACTCAGCAACTAGGACGTTTATATCTAAAGCTACGGTATTACTTTGGAACCGTTTCAAAATAGGAGCTCTAAAGACGCCGACTCCCGGACTCTTTGAGACTTGTCCTATTCCTTAGCTAAATACGGAAATAAAATCTTGGGGACTACATACCTTTTCCTCAAATATCCCATGCCTTCCCCTTTTCCTAGTTTATACCCCTGGAATTTCTTATTAATCCTCCACTCAAGTGATAATCAGGCCCAGTGCTTTATTTTTGTCATAGAATGCACCAGAACACAGTTCTGGCACCTTTTTTGTCTTAAATACAATAAATTAATATATAATTTTGTAAATAAAAGATTAACAAAATGTGAGTTCCGGCATCTTTTTTCTTACCAAAAAAAAAAAAAGCACTGATCAGGCCTGATCCTGCTACCCAGTTTAGACGGCAGTCTCTAGACTACTTGGGCACTGTCATACTGTGGTCGTCATATTCAATCCAGGATAGGTCACCAGGGCTTTTTCCAAATAAAATAAATAGTCTAGCAGGGAATCCTGATCCATTCTGTAGCTCTAGGCCGTAGTTGTCCATGAATAATATCCAAACAGTAAAATCCTAACTGTGGCTAGAAGATTTCGAATATGTCCTCACCTGATCCCTCCCTTCCATGCTGTGAATTCCTCTTCCCTCCAGGGTTCCCTTTAACCTTGGCATCATTTTATAAAAGCATCTACATTGTGATGGCGAACTATGATAAGACCTTGAACCAGAACTGATCTGAAATGGTTGCGAAGCATATAATGAAATATTGCTTTATTCTCTGCTGTTTGCTGTGCTCTTGACCTTCTAGCCTAACCTTCCAACTGACTGCTTTGTTTATGCAGAGTATATGGCAATTTATAAACTTTGCATCTGGCATCTTGACTGTAAGGCCATCTTCTGTGCTGAGTTGATACTTCAGTACTCTTGTGCCTCAGAAAATTGACTTAATTGTTCATTGTTAAGTTATCCATTACTTTATGAAAATTATGCACACATTCAAGTTGTTTGCTTCATCTTGTGACAGCTGCATTGATCTATGTAGCATGGCTGCTGTTAAAATTTGTGATGTTGAACTCAGCTAAAAGCAAAGAGTATATACACAAAGGCTGATCTAGTATGGCAACAGTTCCGATGATCTTTTTGGAAGTACGGTGAAACTATTCCATTCATTCAAGCTGGTGCAGAGAGTGAGAAATACGACTTGACTGAAATAGGCAAAAACTGTTCCCTAGACCAGAGGTTTTCAAACTGTGGTCCGGGGACCCCTTGGGGTCTGTGGCAAATTGCCAGGGGGGTTCGCAGACAGATCAAGAAAATTTTGGAAAAAGTAATATGCATAAATTGTCGATTAATAATTAGTTGAAGTTGTGAGAATAAGATCCTCCATGTAGCAGCGACATGTTTTGGGGTCCACAGCTTGAAAAAGTTTGAAAACCCCTGCCCTAGACAAAAAGAGGCTGAAACCATTTTAAAGCCCTGGTGAACAAGCTAATATTGAGAAGTGACTCAGCCAGACATCTCTCTCATTCACTAAAGTATAGGAATTGGGGGAGGAGAGGTACAACACAATCAAAGTTGCAAGACTGTTATTGCAGTCAATCTCAGAGAAAGTAATTCTAGTCCTCCTCTTGGGTTGAATTCCTGGGCTGCTCTCTACTGGGGCTGACCGCCAGCCATTGGTTCCCATGGCAGGTAGAAGAGACCCAGCAGGAATAATGACAATGGTAATGGTAGGGATGATGCTATGGTAACAATGAAAAAAAATGGATAAAGTTATTTCTAGTTCCCAAGGACTGTTGCACTTACTAAAATGCTCTTTGCTTTTGGTCCCTCGCTTTACTTATGGTTTCTGACTTTTTAATCCTGTGTGAAGGTTTTTCTTTATGTCAGAATTGTCAGACTTTTAACAGAACTTTGATGCACTTTTTCATAGTTTTTATTCTCTGTTTCAAACACTTCTAACTTTTGAGTGTGTTTCTCAGTCAGTCAGTCAGTGTAGGTGTTGCCTGTTTCCCGTTCTGACAGCTGACACTGTTTAATTGTGTGTGTCCCCTCTGTGGTCTACAGTGGTCAATCAGACACTCCTGGGGACTGTCAATTCATCAAATAATCAGGCCCTATACCATATACAGCTTTACAGGCCTTCAAGGCCAGCATCAGCTGAAGTTGTACAACGGTCCTTGTGACCACATCTGCTGAATCACAACCTGAAATCTGACAGAAATGAGTCTAAATGATTAGTTTTCTCTCCAGGGTTTTCATCAGCTGCAGTTTGATCACCTTCATGTCCAGAAGGTTGGTGGTAGGACAAAGGATATCTAAAATGGTTGTGCCCAAAAATGGCCTTTGGAGGAGATGGCACACCATCCTCTCCTTTAAAAATAGAGGAACAAATCATTCGTTTCTTCAAGCTTGTCATGGATCCAACTGGGAGAGACCCAATCCAGTAAATAGATGGCCAAACCAACAGCACCAAGAATCCTCATGGAGCCACCAGTTCAAAATCATCCCGGTTCAAAGGTTTTTAGCAAGCCTGGATCTAAGCTAGGAGAATCAATAGCTTGTCAGAAGAACCACACAGTAAATAATGAAAAATTGAGGCTAAACAAATAATAATAACTTATTGCGAAGACCACAATAGATAATTGATAACTCCTCTGAAGCTGAAGAAACAATAGAATTGGAATCAGAATTTATTTTTGCCAGGTGTGTCAGGACACACAAGGAATTTGTCTTAGGTGATAGTGCTCAAAACTACATACATACACAACAGGAATACAATCAAGACCATCCAGTTAAAGGCTGCAAGAAAATCACACAGACTGACTACACGCAGCAGCCTGACAAAGTAGCAGCTATGATGCATTGGAATGAATGTCTGCAAGGAATTCCACTTGCTTGTAAGCAAGAACTGGTAGGGCCATAAAATAGATGATAAGTGAAGTAGCCGTGCTGGGGTTCGAAGAACGAGGCAGAGAGACTCCGTGCAATACTTTTATTAGTTACAGTGGTTA
>JANHFO010009640.1:155469-165703 GCA_032468095.1 Pareas carinatus | reverse complement strand
TTTTATTTATTTTATTTATTTTATTTATTTTATTTATTTTATTTATTTTATTTATTTTATTTATTTTATTTATTTATACTTTTATACCGCCCTTCTCCCCAAAGGGACCCAGGGCGGTGTACAAGTAATGCCAATATTGTCTAGAGTAAAGGGAGGAGCTTGATTTAGGTATCAGCCTCTCTCTTTTTTAATAAGTCATGGAAAGGGCAAAACAAACATTTAGGCCTGAACTGGGTGGAACTTAGTGCTTTTTTTGGAAACGTTTCTTCCTGGTGAGGCACCATTTCAACATCGCTAACAGAAGGTGAGTAAAGCACAGCAGAGATGCAGAAGCCAGGAGTCGAAAGTTAGCAGTTGTCAAATTCCTCGTTGAGTCTGAAGAGTTCGCCTTGATGTTTGAAGAAGGCAATGAGAAATAATTTTGGAACTTTTGTTGAGAAAGTCTTCGCATGTTTGAGATTTTTTTAACTTTGAAAAACTAGAGATTCTGTTTGGCCTTGAAGTTACTGAGCCTGAAAGATTCTCACTTGCTTATCGTGATTTGATTAACTGGTGTTCTTTGACTGTCAGGAAGAGATTGGGATTGATGTCCCCAGGGGCTGGTGGGATCAAAGTTATCACTAATTTTTGTGTACATGATTTCTTTTGGCAGTGCTGGAATCATCTCTAAATCTCCCATGGCAACAGCACAGGCCTCTCATGTGACCTGTGACCTCGGCCATTGTCCCTTTGATCCTCATCCTCTGGCTTCTGAGCCTGACAACAACTGTGATATGGGCAGCGTGGGCAGTCTAGTAGAGAAGCAAGAGTTCTCCCCGTCTGCAACAGGAGGTCTGCGACGGATGCGCCAGCCAGATGGGTTGCTCCGGAAAGGAATACCACAACGCGAAGTCCCCGGCTACCCACATGGGGGCAAGCGGGATGCCCGGGCTGAGAAGAAGCATCAGTCATCGGGTGGTGGCTTTAAACGGGATTATGAGAGTGATCTGGAGAACCAGTCCCCTGAGCGGTACTTCCAGGACCATCAACGAGGAGCAGATTTTTCCAAGAGTTCTTTGCCTGAACGTGGACGCTTTGACAAGGTATGGAATTCAAGAATGTGATACGGTTTTTTTTTAAGTTTTTTTTTTGTTTGATACAAATATATTTGTTCTTTATCCAGGAGGTCTAGAGTATTTTGTGTGTTTTGTGATAATCAAAATGTACAGATTTATAGTTAGCATGTCCTGTGAGAAGGCTGTGGAATGGATGATGTGTGAAGCTAAGAAGCTAATGGGTCAGAGAAACTGAGCTAATTTTAATCTCTCCTGGACACATCAACTGAATCCGCTATTGTGGTGGACATTCACCCCAAGCTAGTGCTTTACAAACTTCAATGCATGTTAGTTCAGAGATGTCACTTAGCATGCTGCTCTGTTGGCTTGAAAAATACCTGTTGATCCATACACAACTCTTATTCCTCCACTTCCAGGTCAGTTTAGTGTCATGGTACCTAAAGAAGTGACGCCTCAAAGATCCTGATGTTGAGTGCAGAAGCTCTTGCTGTGTGATCTCTGAAAAATGTGAAAGTGATTGCTTGGCTGAGAACTGACGCCAAACTGTCAGATATGCTAAACTTACTTTAGTTATTGTCATTTCCAAGAGACTCTCTTAAAACAGCCGGAAAGCCGAGCTGAAAAAAGCTATTCTTTCTGAGATAAATAATCACAATCATCCATATTGGAGTTGAAACAGAGGAATCTTTTCCTTCAACTCTGAAGGATTCATCTAGCTGTGAAACAGGATCCTAAATGCAAATGCCAATCTAGGCAATAAGAAGATATCCGTATGATTTCTGACCTCCGTGTATTCCACCGTGCCCTTAAGACACACCTCTTTGTTCAGGCAGGTCTTGCCTAGCCCTGCCCCCCTCCTCCATTCCCGTTTTATTGTATTGGATTTTAAATTGGTTTTAAGAATTCGTCATTTTAATATTGCCATCATATAATATTTACTTTTAATTGTGTTTTAACTTCATAGATTTTTGTATTGCATTTTTATTGTTGGCTGTGAACCGCGCTGAGTCCGTTGTACGGAAAAGGGCGGTATATAAATTAAATTTAAAAAAAAATGAGAGAGAGAGAGAGAGGCAGAGAGAGAGAAAAAGAGAATGAGAGACAGACACACACACACACACACACACACACAGAAACCATACAACTATACAAAAAATTCAAATAATCTCCAGATATTGCTGCGGACCACCAAATTTTTCTCATGGTCCACTGGTGGGCTCCAGCTCACAGGTTGGAGACCACTGCTTTAAAGTAACCATCTCTCTTCCTGAGATAATCACAGTTTTGAAGGCAGAAAATATTTTTGATAAATTTCGGACTTGGCTATGTAAACCCATGCTTCAATTTTCTCCAGACTGAATTTCTGCAACATATATTTCTTGGGGCTGACTTCAAAAAAAGGCAGTATCTCCAAAAATAATGGGTAGGGTCTGGCAATCAGATTCAGTGTACAGGTTGTCCTTGACTTACAACCGTTCATTTAGTGACCATTTGAAGATACAACAGCTCTGAAAAAAGTGGCTTATGACCGTTTTTCATACAACAGTTGCAGCATTTCCATTGTCCCGTGATCAAAATTCAGATGCTTGGGAATAGACTCATGACGGTTGCAGTGGCCTGGGGTCCTGTGGTCGCCTTTTGCAACCTTCTGACAGACAAAGTCAATGTAGAAGCCCGGCTCACTTAACAACCATGTTACTAACTTCACAACTACAGCGATTCACTTAATAACTGTCTTGCTTAGCAACAGAAATTTTGGGCTCAATTGTGATCGTAAGTTGAGGACTACTTATACAACTATACTCCAAGGCCTGCGTTGATGGTTTGTTTCTTAGCACAATTAAGAGGGTTAGTTATTATTTTAAAAAATTTAAAGGATTTGGATCCAGGATATCTTATGGGTCACCTCATCCTGTATTGTTGTCCAGTCTGGTGGATCATATGGAAAAGCCCTATTCTATGACAGAGATATTTTTGACTGAGGCAAGAGAAAATAGTTTCTAATTAAGCTTTTGGAATCCTTACCTTAGAAAGTTCACTTGGCTCGCTATTGGCTGGTATTTCACCAACAGGCCAAGAATTTTCTTTTTTAAGCAAATATTCTCTCTGCAGGCGGCATATCCATTAGGAAATGCTTTCTCTCGTCTCTGTCTCTGATGATTACCTTTCTATATTTGCTTTTGCTAATAGCTTTATTTTTCTTTTTGAGGTGATTCCTATTTAACATTTTAAAATTATTACTGTTTTGAAATGCTGTAAACTGATTAGAGATAACATATACCCTGGAAAAGAAAAAAAATTAAACAATCCACCGTATTACATCTATTATAAGATGCATGTTTTTTTCGTATTTGGGTGTCTCTGTATTCATGGTGCGTCTTATATTTGACGGCGCCAGCCTAGTGTGGCCAACGGGGGGCACCCTTCTCTCCACTAACACTCTGCTGCATCTTATCATTTGTGGCCTTATAATTGATATAATACGGCATTTACAAATGTAAAAGCACGTGTCAGATGGAATTATCCATGAAAAGGCAAAATAACTTATCCTCCCAGATTTTTACTTGGAACTGTAGGAATTGTGTTCATTTTCTGCCTTACCGGTATTATTTGTTTCTTATAATATTAATGCAGTGTATCTTTCTCTCTCAACTAGGACCATCCAAATTTTAAGGAAACCGGTGAAGAAATTATGGGTTTGCATTCACAGTGGGACCACAATTTATCAAAATAAATGAATGTAGCTTACTGGTTTGCCCTATTTTTCAGAAAAGATAAGTAGCCAAGAGAAGAAACTAATTCTGGTGCATTCAGCACAAGTGGGCCTTTTTTCTTATATATTGTACTATTATAGCCTTCTACAATTTAACAGTTACGTTAGAATATAATTACCATCATCTGAAGACAGCAACTTTTCAATATCAGATTGGGAATCCTGTTCTATTATATACTTGTTTTTAATGAAGGAAGAATTGTTAATTAATTTACTTACAGAATATTTGAGAGGTTTGTAGTTTGTTGACAAGGCCTATATACTTCACTAGCATTTTGAAATGCAACATGTACTTCTTGAGGCTAGCTCCCATGGAAGTTCCTTTGCTTTCATTGTATAGAAGTCTCAGGAAGAAGTGTACAAAACATCAGGGCTGGTCCGCTGGTAGAGCAATTTGTAGGGCTTCAAAACAGCAACATCTGTGGCTCATCTTCCATATTGTTTCACCGTATTATAAATTATAGCGAGAGCTTGAGCCGAGTTGCAGATGATTGCTGCTGAAGGATTCAAATACACTAGTTCTTTCTTCTTTTTTGCAATGTTCATGTTAAATGATGAAGTATGTATCAAGAGGGGAAGTATCTGTGGCCCATATGTGGTCTTTTTTGATGGTTTCAAAGTTCTTCAAGAACATGTCATCCATCCCAAAAGGGAAAAATGGGACCAAATCCTGCCCCTGCTCCCTCTGGCCATCAAAGAGGAGGAGGAGGAGGAGGAGGAGGAGGAGGAGGAGGAGGAGCCACAAGGAGGAGCCACAAGAAAAACAACAAATGAAGTCCTTCTGCAAAATGATTGCCTTCACCTGTTACAGATTATTTGGTTTAGATTCATGATACATCATTTTTTGGCCTTGTGTCTAAGATCAGATTCACCATGCTAGAAATTTGTGGGGTTTTTGCCATGTGTCAAACAACTGCACTCTGGATTGTTTCTTTTCTATAACAAGGATTTATGTCATATATTAAACAGAAACTCCCATTTAGGTACTTAGTTTTTTCTCCAGCCAAATATAATATGAAACCAACAATACGCCCTTGTTTTAGATTTGGACTATATTTGTATCCAGTCCAAACACCAACCCATCAATCCTTAATATGTCCCCCATGATACTTTCAAGCACTTGATAAGCAAACAACTGTTTTTTTAATTCAGTAGCTCCATTCTGAATCATACTTAGCATACTTATTTGAAGGATTTAATCCAGGCACATGTCAGGGAGGATAAACTTTGCCTGATTGATACTTGGTTTTGAAGAATTGTTTCCACTCATTCAGTAAAACAATGGTTCTCTTGTGGTTTTGATAGAAGTGGTGTAAAGTAGATGTCTTATTTGCCTGTTATAAGAAATATTGCCTGGTATCACACAGAATTTTGCGTGACTGGTTATAATTCATCCCTTGCATTGCCACCCTCAGTTTTCCAGAGTAGTTCACAAACCAGGTTAATATTGATTTATCCAATTTACAGTCAAACCTTAGCTGAAAGAGACAGGAATATAGTCATTATCCAATCAAGTTAGGAACTTCTTTCCAGTCCATTTTATTTTAAGGAAAGAGAAAAACATATACTGCCATGTTTTGATTTGAAAATTAATGATACTTAAAACTTTTTAAAATTTTGGGGTGTGATGCTTCGCGGCATCTAAAGATTAGCAGATCTATTATGGTTTTCTAAAGAAAAGATATTACACTTTCAACATTAATATAGCTGTAATTTAGGTATATTAGGTATTAAAGCATTTTAATCATAGTATATTTATGAATTGTATTACCAAAACAAGGATAATTGATATGTCCAGAAGCAGTTTTATACATGACAACCTTTAATAATCATTGTTTGGATTGCGGCACTTTAAGGCTTACACAACTACAAATGAATAATTTTTGTAGCTTGACATCTATTTAATCAAATACAATAAAATTATCTTGAATTACATCATACAATATTGGATACGTAGAAATCTTTGGAGAAAAGCAGTTGTAAAGAATGAGGTTAGAAAAAAAGGAATGGCAGACAGTAAACACATGGACAGTCATTTATTAATTTGTGGCTTTGTTGACAGCCAGTCATTTTTCACTCTTTTGTGTCATTATGGTTAGTCTTAATAAACATGTTAATAAACTAGCAGTTTGTTCCTTTTCTGTTGAATTGTTTTAGGATTTTTGTCTTCATTTCTCTAGAGACACTTGATATGAAGCCAATCACCAAATTATAATGGCCCATTGCTAAAGGACATTTTTCGTTAATGTTTGCATTTCTGGCTAATTTAGTGCAGATTTAAAAAATCACATTGGCAAGAATATACATCATTTTAAAATGTCCATCTGTTTAGATCCTATATTAACAAAATATACACTTCAGACTATTTATTAGGCTATTGTTAGCCTATGATGGCAATGGATTATTTATCCAAGTAATCAATACATTCAGGAAACTTTATTTCCTATTCCACAGAGGTCCTCTTAGAATGTATTGATAGTACCTGGATCACCACTGTTTAAGCATGCAACCGTTCATAAAGAGGACTTCTGAGTCAACGGTAAATAGATTTCTAACATTCAGAAAATAGATTTTCACTTATAAAATTGGATTACCATCCCTCTTCATTGCCTGAGCTATATGTCCTCCAACTTACATTAAAATATTTTCCTTAGGTTTTTATGCACCTTTTATATTTCTTATTCTTTTAAATATATTTGGTTTGCATTAGTTTTTGCTGTTGTAAATTGTAATATTTAATAAATTTACTATAAAAATAAAGGAAGAACTAGAAAGATAGATTATGTTGGAGAAAATCTATGTGATTGCTAGACATCAGAAACAACACGATGGTGTACAATGAATGGATGAATCAACCATCAGCTTTTAAAATATTTGAATGGCTCTCCTATCAGGGAAATTTGTCATTCAATAAATAGGATCCAGATAGCAAGCTCAATTTCCCAGAAAAGAGAGTGTATATAAACATTAGGAAGAATTTCCTGACAATCTGATTAAAATGTAATTATAATCTTAGACACAAAACAAGCGCAGGAACTGCCCATGAGTCAGATCTAACCCCAAAGCCAAATCTTGGTTGAAGACAGCTCTCTATAAAGAACATCCAATCTTCACATGGTATCTTCTTTGATCACCAGGACTTTGGAATATTCTGGAAAATGGAGGAAATCACTTCTTTCTTGAATAGATGGCTTTTTAGAATAAATGGAGATGTCATAAGGACCACAAATTTGACATACCTTCTGATATCACAAACTGTTCCTCAGACTAGAAAATAAAAAAGATTCCTAGAAAAAGATTTTAAGCTTCAGCTTGATGACCATTGAGGGATGTGATAGTTACTCTTTTATAAAAGTGTATAGTTAAGCCATGATATTCTCAATGTTACAAATCAATGAACAAATCAATGAAATAGGGCATGATGACTTGTTGCCTATTTTCCTAGCACACAGGATGTGGCCACAAGGCAATAAGATAGGGATATCCGCTAGGATGGAGCCATGAAATGACTTAAACGAGCAAGGGGAGTGGGGTGGTCTTAGAGGCATAGTTGCATTGTGAAGAGGGCATAAATATTATTGCTGAATATTGATCTGGGCATTTCACTGTACTCACTCCATTTGGGAAGGTCTTGGAGGCTACCTTTGCAAATGATTTTCAAAATAAACCTTTGTAAACCAGACGTGTCTCTGTGTTGTGAGAACAATTTGGATTCTGTGTCTCACACCAATGTCAGAAAGTTTCCTACATTAGCAGATGGCTCCAAAAATATTTTGATCTCTTTCAATTCTGTGCTTTATTGATTTATACTCAGAAAAGTGCTTAGTCCAGTCTCTTGAATCTAGATGCCCAAATACGTGGCTATACATTCCTAGCAATGGCCCTACTAACTGTGAAATTTTGACAGTTGTAAATATCTGGAAAATGCTTAAGACACCGTATTTAAAGACCAAGTATGGAAAATTCACTTTTAATTATTAGAATAAGAGTCTTGCATTAACTTAAAAGGACTCAGCAATTATTTCAAAATTAGTCTTTGTAGATTGTAGTCCACTTTTTCAGTTGAAACAAACTGATCTTTGTCTAGCTGCCAAAATAGTTCTGTTTATTTGGGCAACCCGCTCTATGAAGTTTGGTATTTTTTTGTTATTATTTTAAAGCAAAGGAAAGGGGCATTCAAAAACATTTTTTTCTCTTCACCCTCAAAGCTTTTGCAAGCCAGTGATTAAAAATCCAACCTAATGACTAATGCTTTCAATAGTTGTGGCGATCACTGGTAACCATCAACATTTTGCTTCATCTTCATATGGTCCAAAAGTTAGAAAAACCATTCCTGCTTATTTTTTCTTTGCATTCACCATTGTAAGATTACTCCAGAATTAAAGCATGCAGTACTTGAAAGAACTTCAAAAGCCAAATTTGCAGTTCCACTGGTTTAGACTTTTTATTGGTTCATGTTTTCCATTTGCCTTCAACATCTTGGTTTGCTGATACCCTTCTAGAATTTCACTAAGTTACTGCTCCAATTGGCAAGTACTTAATTAATACCGGGATGGCAAATATGGGTTAAGTTCATACCTTCTGGTCAGAGACAGGAAGTGGTAAAGAATGCCACGGATTTTTTTTAAAAAAAATCATAGGAGATACGTATTTAAATCACACAATGTCCAAGTCTGACGTACGAAAATAAAGTAAAATAAAAATTCATTTAATCTAAATGTATACCAAAAAATAATTATTTAGACCATCACGTAGTTCAGATATGTTAATATAATAGAAACGTGGGATGCACTTTTTAAGATGAGGCTCTCGTCTAAAAAAACAATGCAGAAATAGCTAAGCCAAGCATAGTCTGAGAACTGAATGTAATTGAAACAGAAAATGGGAAGCTTATAATTTTTATATGATATCATTCTATAATAAGAATTCTGTAATTGCATTTATTTAAAGGCAAAACTTACATCAGGAGTATTCTTGAAGCTATAGAACAGAAATTTAGTAAAGGCTACAACAACTCATATCAACAGAAAACAAAACTTGTCACAATATGGCCAAAATGATGCATAATCATTTTTGTCCCAATTATTAATTAAACACAGCAAAATGCTTGTGGTGTGTCCAACACAGAGCAACAAATCCGAATAAAATGTCTGAAATTTTGATGTCTGTTTTAAATAACATCCACTTTAAAATACTAATTTTTGAACAATGCTATAATATCTTTGGCATCGTGTCAGTTCTAAATCAACCGTTTGCTATGAATTCATTCCTGGCCCAGGAAAAAGGAGCAAATCTGATTTTGATTGTGGCACACAGCACTTGTTTTTGCATTCAGCGTTCAACAACGCCAATGATATCTGACAGGCCAGCTGCTCGTCCAGTGTTCAGGCGCTTTCGTCCAGAACCACAGAAATGGGGCCGATGGTGGGCGCTGGCTAAAGTCGCCTGGCCTCCCAAACTGCTGCAGCATCAGGACCAGCTGGTGCCGGGCAGGAGGACCAGCCCTGGATCCGGGTGAGGATGCCGCCCTCCCTTCGCCCCTGTGAAGGGTGGCATCCCTGGAACTGCAGGGGCTTGTCTGGAATGAGCCCAGTTAGGTGGCCTTCTCACGTCCAGAGGTTCTCGCAGGGCTGTGTGTGTGTGTGTGTGTGTGTGTGTGTTGCAGTTCTTTCACAATGCCAACGGTATCTGGCAGGCCAGCTGTCAACCTGGGATTGCGAGGAATTCGGAACTGGGCGGTGCAAGTCACAGGAACGGCCGCGAAGGAACTGAGCCGTCCGGCACTTCCCAGCGACAGGGTCTAGGAGCCCCACCGGGCACCTTCCCGATCCGGCTTTGCGGCCTTCAGGACTGCAAACGCGGCTCCAGGCCGAATCCAGAGGGGCTGCTCGCAGCACCACCGTGTATTTCTCGCTTACAGCCGAATCGCGGGCGCCGGGTTGGGGAAAAGCCGCGCGCCCGCTCGGACCGGGCCACCTTATCGAGCCGCCACCGGAGACAAATTCCTTGTGTGTCCAGATACACTTGGCAAAATAAATTCTATTTCTGATCCTGATTCTGACTTGGTTGGGCAATTGGAGCTTAGCAAATCATGGTTTCGGATCATGTGCTCTCCACACCTATCCTGGGAATGTCGTTGCTCCTGTGGAAGCTTTATGTTAAGAGCAAAAGGAAAATGCAACTTCCCAACTGGAGGAACTAGAGACTGGGGATGACAATCAATCAATCAACCAATCAACCAACCAATCAATTAATTAATGTTTATTTGCCCATCTCCCCTACAAGGTGATGCTGGGTGGTGATATGATATGATATGAAGGCAACATCTTGAGGACATTTTCCTCAGAAACTATTAGTCTGTCTCTCTGTCTCTGTCTCTGTCTCTGTCTCTGTCTCTGTCTCCCTC
>JANHFO010009640.1:142253-155369 GCA_032468095.1 Pareas carinatus | reverse complement strand
GAGGAGAGCGGTATATAAATCTTATTAAATTAAATTAAATTAAATTAAATTAGTCGTTATTTCATACTTTCAAGGTTCAGACTTTTATTAGTTTCAATCCTTAAAATGATGTTTTATAGTTAAATATAACTATATACATATGTTAAATACAGTGGGAGGACGATAGACTGACAGTTGAGTTACTCAACAATCTGTTTACGATTGAAACACAATTCGTGTCTTGGATTTCTTAATCCCCAGCATAGTGCTTTAGTGATGCCATAGTGATTCCAGGATTCACCATCTCGTAATATCCAAGGGACTGCATAGCTTGGTATGAACTGCATGGCTTGGTAATGGTCTCTAAAGATGCTGTTGCTTTCTGAGATCTCTTGCAGGCCAAGAAAGACATTTTTCCTTTGTTGCTCCCAAGTCATACTCAAGTATAACACTTGGCTGTCATTCTTCCTGCTTTGGTGAACGAAAGATGTTTTTCTTTAGCCAAGTGTTTTCTGTCTGAATAAATTGCGATTGTTAACATCTTTAGATTGTAAAATAACAGTTTTTTCTAATTGTTAGCTGTCCAAAATATGTTCTGGGCGTGAAAGTGGTATTTAAATAATATAAATGAATACTCAAATAATATAATTAGCCATGCACCTACTTGAATCTTAAAAGTCAGCTGAGGTATAGGTGGTGTTCAGAGACAACAGGGAAGCTAAATTTCAGGGAGATCAAAAAGCATCTTCATACATTTTAATTGGATTTGTAAAGCTATTACTGCTATAATTTAGATGAGCATTAAAAAAAAATGGTTGCTTAACTATAGCTTTAGCCTGTCCTGTTTGGCCTAGTTTATTATTTTCCACTTTATAAATAAAATGCATTTCTTTTGAATCAAATTGCTATAACAGTATTGTCAACAAAGTGGCAATATAACTTTTATTTTTCATGAAGGATTCAATTATAAAATACAATATTTGAAAGCAATGTAAGTAAATAATTAGTTTAACAAATAACTTATAAATGTATAACAAAGGGTGTAGCTAGTTTGTACTTAGGATAAACCTGGTTTTCAAAGGCTGAATATTTTAAAAATGGAACACACAAGATATGTGACAAAATCATAACATGCTTTCAAAATCTCTGTGCTTAGAAATGTACTGGAAAAATTAGTGAAAAGTGGCTAAAACTTAGTTTAAATTCAGTACTTAACTTCAGCATAGTTTTGTAGTACAGATTGGTGTTGGACAGATTAATGTTTCTTACCTTGAAAAGCTGAGCAGGGAGTATGGAGGGAAAGAGGAAAACAAATGTTTAGGACCAAAAGTGTTAAATAAAAATAAATAGCTAAGAGCCTATAGCAAACACACTTTCAAACTAACTGCTGGTCCCACTTCAATCTACAATTAAATCTAATAGTTGTTTTATGCTGATGATTCTTCTATAGTTCAAAGTTGAAAACAGATGTTGAAAAGTCTATAGAAAAGATAAAACATCTTTAAAACATCCACTATAGCTCACTGAAAAAATTAGATCTACACAGGAAATGAAAAATCTGATAACCAATCCAGTAATACAGCTGCATGGTCTAAATGTTTTGGCTATATATCAATGAATTTACTTTACTTTTCCTGTGTGATGATTTAGTGGGGAGTTCTATGTTACAAGTATATATTTTTCTTAAGAACCTGCCATTTAACCTTCCAGGGCAAGTGTAACTGCTGAATACTACAGAAATAATGAAACCGGGCACTAGTTTATGGTATACTGAGCACTTTCCAGTGGATATATGGGTTTAACTTCGGACAATGGTGGGTAATAGAGCTATATGAGAACTGGCTACTAACTTACTCAGATTCTGGAAGCTCCAATTGTGTTTGCTGTGGTGCTCTAGTTTGGATATGTTGATCAAAATGTGTTAATAACGACCAGTGGCAATTGTTAGGTTGCTTGGATGTAACTCAATGGAACCTACTTTGAGTAATGCATTTTGGATCGATGATTTGAATTAGCTTCTCATTTTTGGTATACTTGGCTAAACAAAAGTTGTACAGCTTTATATAATGCAAGTTACTGGTCTCACATTAATAGTGCATGACAGCTCTTGCATAATTATACGTTGTTAAAGAAACTGCAATAGCACATACATTCAACCATCTTCAGAAAACAAAACATTGTTATCTATTATGGTAGACAAGAAATCTCATAAAATTAACGTCACCAACTTGTTCTTCAAACTAAACAAAGGCACTAATTTATATTAAGGACTGAAATCCTGCAAAATCTCAATCAATGAAAATTAACAGAATGGTCCAGAACCCCAGGTATCACAATTCATTTAACACCTAAGTACTTCCAAACTGGGAAGGAATATTTTGCTATAGATTGGGCCAGTTGCAGTACAAATTTCAGCCCTGAGTAAGTTTTTAAAGCTTAACCTTGCTTATAGGAACTGGCACCTCTCTATAAAATGAGACAGATTTGTAGGACAAGAACATTACAATGTTCATTCTGTGCACTCTGTCAATCTTTGCATATCAGACTTCCAGTTAAAAAGAAAATAAAGATTTTCACTGTCATCTTACAAGGTTCCCAATTCTTGTTTACTGACAGCGTATTTTACAACATATATACATAATTTTGTCTCAAAGCAGACTACAGAACTAATCTCAAATGTACTTAGTGCAAAATATACTCTTCTTTTTAATGTGCTAGTTCAATATCCCAGCATACTTAAGTTTAAGCTCATCTATTTTCATGTAATGTGAAATGTACAGTTTTTATTAGGTAACTGCATAGATAGTACTTTAAATCCGGAAACATTTCAGCAGAGTGTTTTCAGTTAAATCCTCTACTCAAAGCTTTATTTTTTACCATAGTAAATTTGCTGATGAATACATGAGCAAAAATGGGATTAACCAGGTACTGATAAGTCTTCACTGTTGCTGGAACTGGTTCTGCAGCCGTGAGAGGTGCTGTGTTTTGAGCAGACACAGGGACAGTAACCAAGTGGTAGGAAGCTTTGGTGATGTAGTCAACAAGTCTGTTGTACTGCTGCTCGGACAGTCTCTCTCTGTTTCCATCTGCCTGAAATCAGAGAACACCAATTTATTGAAATGAGCAGTGTATAGCTAATAAACTCCCCCCTAAAAAATCATGGCTGTATTTAAAGACTACAAATAACAGTGAAAGAGCATTACCTCCAGATCGCAAGACACTCTCTGCTGTTTGAGCTGCACCTTCAACAGATTGCTTTGTTCATGGTCTAGCAGACATTCAATTTCTGTCACTGGGAATGCCTGTTGCTGTGTGTCTTCATCAATGCTAACCACAAACAGCACTTCTGAGGTAAGGAGTAAACATCCTTCATGTTCTTGGCCCGATCCACTCACAATTATCACATCCAGGGCCATATAAACCTCTGGTCTCCCCAGGGACTGAAGCATTTTCCTATTAAAAAAAAGGTTTAAGATGAAGAACATACATTCATCTGATAGTCAAAATTTCTCAGCAAAGTTGCTTTTTTTCCCTTAAAGAAGCAGTAGCATTACACAGAATCGAGATTTTGCAAAATTTGCTATGATTTTAAGTCTCAAAGAGGCCTTTGTTTATTTTGTAATACTCTCAAACCTCTATCTTCTGCAGCCAAACTAACCTAATTGATGGTCGCAATCACATCTCCTTTGTCCAATTCATTTCTCTTTCCAGCCCTGAATCTACTCCAAGGGACTGGAACTAAAAACTGGAACCAAACTGAGAAGAAACTACTGTAGCAGTTATTTCTGGAGATGTCTAATATTTGGGCAAAGGCAGCTAAGTAATATCTTTCATAAACAAAGGCTTGCATCAGATTTCCAAAGCTCAAAGGACAGCTGGTTTTCAGAGAGGGCCTCTGCTGAACTTTATGTTTAGCATTCCGAAATATTCTGCTGTTAAGTCTTTTGCTCCGTTAGCCTGACCGGAGGCCAGCATCTATTAATCAACACTTGGGGTATAGAAATGAGTCAGTATCCAGATAATTTACCAGACATATTTGACGTGGCTGTTTGGTGCCTGTTCAGCATGTTGATCGCTTGAAGGACAACGCTGTTTCGGATGCTGGGACAGTCCAGCCCCATGCAAAATACCTGTGGTGATAAAAGGCTGTATTTGTTTTTGTTTTAACAGGGTGGGAAAACAGAAACACGTTGCAATGATGTCATGCTCTTAAACAGCCCATAAAATTGTGCAGATCCAAAGTGATGTCATATCTTTGGACGCTCTAGTGGAGATAATTCATTCAATATTAGAACACAATAATCATGCACTTAGCCATAATGGATTTTAGCATTAGTGAGAAGTAAACAAAAGACGGATCATCAGCCACATACTAGCAATTAGGGAAAATTAAATGCTCTTGAGGACCAATGATTTAGGAACGGATTGGAAAAGTTAGTTAAGAATGTAGGCATATCGATTCAAGATCATGATTAACTTTCTTGCTTAATATTCACATTCTTTCATAAGTATCTCACAATTAGTAAACACCAGCAGGTAAATTAGCCCTAAATACTGCATTTCAACATAAATTACTTAATGCAGCTGTACAACATGAAACCCAAATGTTTATGAATTCTCTTCGGACATCTGAAATTTGATACATTTTATACCTTAAGGACATGGCCCTTATGCTGAGAAATGACACTGTCAATAACTTAATGATATACTTAAAAGATAAATGTTTTATAACTGGGGTTGAAACTGGGGTGCATCTTAAACAGTGGCAGAGTTTCTGGATAGGAAGAGAGCTGAGCACTAATCCATCAAACATTTCTGCACCAGGGTAAAAATTTATAAAACAAATACTGAATTAAATAATACATTGCTGTTGTTCAGGAAGAATTAACTTTAATATTGAATATACACCAATTCTAGATAATGTTCAAAACATACATTCCGGTTGTAATAATTAGCTGATTGAGATTTTTCAGTGTTATAGTGAATGAGATGGAAGAATAGAACATGTGGTTACTTCTGTGTGGTCTTGTTCCCTCCATAAGACAAAAGCCCATTCCCTCATTAGTCACAACCAAGATACTGCTTCATGCACTTCCATTTATTTTGGAAAAGACCTGGGTACACTCTCAGTTCTCTGTCAATAGACACAAAAAACTAGAAAGGAGCTGTTAAAAGCTAGAACACTCTATCGTTCATTTTATGCACTCAGGGCAATGTTGTATTGCAAATCCCTTTTCAAATCGAGGAAAAAACAGAGTTGCAAGAGATATATTTTTTGGAGAGACTGTTATTCAAAGGACAACAACAACAAAAAAAACCCGCTATCATCAATCCTGCAAACAGTTGGCTCTGTTAAAGTTGCTCTCTGGTTTCATGCCACTGTTTGCAGTAAAAGTGCATCTTTCCATTATTTCGGGTTGCTTCTCAGTTGCCAACATTTTTTTTTAATCTCAAAGCTATATAACATGGAACATCTCTTATGTGAACTTCCAACTTTTTTTAGTTTTCATAGAATTGATATTTTATGTACAACTTCCAATTGCTCAACAGGCTAAAGAACTGTACATATTCAACACACGTGTTGGATAAACAATTATGTGAGAAAACAGCCACATACAACAGGTTCATTTTGTCCCTACAAAATCTATCCAGAATATCAGAAATTCTTGAATGTGGACTGGGTGGGGCATATGTTGAAGATGAACAGTTGTAGCTGGCTTAGTTTGGCTTTTTTAGGCTTTTGGAGCTGATGAAGAAGATGCAGAAAAACCTTTGGATGGCCTCCTATTTCTTCAAGGGGTCTCCTTGAAACCTAGGCCTCTAATTTTATCATTTGTCCAAATAGGATCTTTAGCTACAAGATGTTTTTAAACGCATGGAGAAGCAGAACAGAGAAGTTAGATCCTTCATTCTTTTGGGTGCAAAATAATGCCTAAATGTTTAGATAATGGAAATAAAAAAGCTGGCCAGTGTTAAGTGGTTAGTGACTCATCTCGAGGAGGAAAATGTTGAGCCAGTTAAAAAAGAAGATGCTATATGAGTAATAACACATTATAGTAATAACATGTACAATGTTTGCAATCCTTGGATACAATCTAATATATTATTAATGGAATATTGACACATCTGGGCCCAGCTCAGAAAAAGTGAGCGTTTATACAGTGGTGTCATATGACCTGATGGGAAAATTCAGAACACATCTTTATTTTTTTCAACATTAAATCTGGAAGTAGAAATAACAGCTGGCAACTGATTTGTATGATGATTATAAAGACAAAAGTTTGGTCTTGGTGTAAATGGGCACTAGGCTTCCATTAGTCCATAGCAAACTGTGTGAGATCATCTGAGCTTTATAGAATTTCCTCCCTGAGATAAGTAATGCTTACAACTAATCAGGAATCTATGACTTACATTTGCTGTTTATATTTTAAGAAGACTTAATCTGAGATAAATTGTCTCACTAAATCTGCTAGGTTGGCAATGCATTTTATATATAAAGAAATAAAAAACCGGGTCATGAGGGCTATGTATCTGAAGTCTGAAAATGGTGTAATCTCCTTAAAAAATTGTGATGGTAGGAGGGAAATTTATATTTTAAATAAGATTTTAGTAATAATACATGATACAATTAAAATAAAACATGAAAACTATCAATGAATGTGTAATACGCTGAATTCATACATTTGCTCAAACCTACCGTAGCCAGTCTGTGAGACTAACTCAGCTGCTCCTCCAATAGGCTTAGCAAAAACTCCCATGATTCCTTTCCCCACACCAGAGATCACGCCTTTGGCTTTGTGTCTGGCTGAAGCCCGGGCTTCTGATGTTTTCTGGAAGTTCTGCATTGGCTGATCTACAATCCCAGCGATTGCACCTGTAATGAGTTTTCAAGTATTATATAGAAGGATATGATCTCAGAGCAAGATAAAATGTTGACTTCTGCTATTTTATCTAACATAGCAATAAGAAATGGAAATTGGGTCCCTTTAATTCTGTGTAAGAAAATTTATGCTACTCACATCTTCTATTTCACTTAAGAGAGCCCAACGTTTTGAGCTGCTTCACAGATTTGGATTACTGAGAGGATGGACATACTGAGTTACAAAATAGTTTACCAGGACGCAAATTCAGGAAATGGTTCCCCAAGAACCAATCTAATGGTTCTGAATATCCCATGCCAATTCTTATTTCTGTCTTCTTTCTGGGTAGGTGAGCATACTTCCAAAGAAATCCCTGAGCTGTAGTTTCTATGATATCTGCTGAAATTTCTATGGAATTCAAAACATTATTTTAAATAAAGCTTATGCTTTGCAACATGCTGACTTCACATTTACTTCTTTAAATAATTTAAAATTAAGTGAGACATAGGATATGGAGCCTAAGAGACACCAATGTAGATGTGTGTTGACATTTTCGTATATGTGGTTACCATATTGGGGACTAGTAGATAAACATTAAAGTTTACCGTAGTTTCATTAGCTGTCTTTTAAACTTCTATAATTTTTGTTTGAATAGCAAAATTGAATATATTGTGCATATTTTGTTTCTGGGTTTTGTGCTTGAGGTGGAAAGAAATTGAAATGTTGACTTTGAGTTTTGCTGATAAGACAGGTTTGTTGTTATAGTAATGGCTAGTAGACATTAGCATGTAAAAGTTGAGGCTGCAATGCTATTATCTTATTCTACTGCGCTAAAGAGTCGGAAGTCAATGTTTTTTCATTCTTTCTTCCTCTTTTCCCTACACTTTTTGCCTTCCCTTTTTCCTCCCTCATTTTCCCACTACTTTCATTTTTTTTGTATTTTACATCCTAATAAACTTAATATTTTTTTAAAAAAAGAATATATTGTGTATATATATATATATGTATGTATTTTAGATAAGAACAAATTTCTGCTAACATAACAAAATTATAGGTCACTATTTAAAGTAAATCTCACAAACCCTTAATCCTTTCCTACCTATATCTACTATATCATTTTAACATGCCTTTATATTACAAAAATGCTCATAAACTAATGTAATCTCTAATATATTACTGAGTTTAGTAGAATTAGATCTGGAGACTTTTGTTACTGTTTTTGTGAACACGATCATATTTTATTTTAATGTGTACAGGTCAAACTTTTACAAGTGCCTTAATGACCCCTCCAGCTTTTCATATCAACAGAGAACAGCAGTTTAAATCTTTCTAAACGTAAACAGGTATGTCAGGTGGGATCTTTCTTTGATCCTGAGTTTATTCAAGTCATGTACCCTAGAGGTGCCTCCAGATGTTATAACTTTGATGGATAATCTATTTGGATCTCACTAAAAGGACAATGATTGAACAAGATGACAAGGTGTTATGAATCTGAAGTGCTTATGCTGAAGGTCATCATTCAGTACAGAAAATACTAGAAGCTTCCAGATTTCTTTATAAGTTCTCCAAATATGGAGAAGAGATACTTTTTTTCATCCCATGTGGACAAGAATAACTGTATCAGGGCCAATTTTGTGAACAAAAACAACAAAAACACAAACATTTTTGCTTAAATCGATTAGGTGCCTTTGGAGACAACAAAACTAATTGAGAGGCAGAATCTCTACCCTCCATAAGACTCACAAACTAGCCAGTGATTTTAAATTGTTCTTGGCATCTATTTTACAATCCACTCCGGAGTCCTGAGACGAGATGGAAATGGTTTTTTCCTTTAACTGATAGATCATGATATTTTTTAAAAAAATAAAGAAATGAGTGGTATAAATTGTATTAAAATGACTTTTACTATAGTGGCATTTTACTAAATATTTAAAATATATTCAGTTGTTCTTGAAATGAAACATTTTCCCCTTCTAGGCCACATCACATTTTCTTTATATTCAAAAATTGTCCCTGATCCCTCTCTAGCTTGAACATGTGTATTTTGTGGCATAGACATGACATTAGGCAAGTATCCATTATCAAAGGAAGATGCATGTTGGACTTGCAGAAGATGCTAAGAATCTCACACATTGTTGTGCCCCTGTCCCCCGGCTGCCCAGCTGTTGACTGAGGAGCCTGATGACGAGGGGCCAGTGGGGTCTTCCTCCCTTGCTGGACCAGGACTGCAAGTTCCCTCCCTTGCTGTGCCAAATCCTGTTCAGCCACCCATTCCCAGTTCTTCCTCACCAGACATTGCAGGAGAGGAGGAAGCTGGGCCAGATGTCAGTGAAGCCATGAGTGATCAGCAAGGGGAGGGAATGGACCTTAGCTTGGAGTAAGAGGCTTCCAGGGGGAAGCTGCCGAAGCTAATAATAAGCTGGAGCCTCATTGATGCCGGTACTAGGCATAGTCTGAGGAGAGAGGGTCAACGGGAGACAGCTGACCAGCCTATTGGACGTCGCTGGGGGCGTGGTCAGCAGCCCCACATTCAATGACAGAATAAAGCTAAGGTCCTTAAACAGTTGCATCTGAAGTAGGCAACTGTTTATTCTGGTGTGGATTCTTGCAATCTGGATTTCTGAATTCCTTGCTTCGTGATTCTTGACCCTTGGATCGGACTCTGACCATTCTGATGAACCAACCTTGGACTGACCACATTTGCCTTTGACTACACTTCCAAATCGTACTGTGTGTGTATTTGTTTGAGATGCTTTGCTGTTTTTGGCTGCAGGCCAGGACTAATTGTCTACAGTGGGACACCTGTTCTCTTGGTCTTTGGTGGAAAGCCAGCGTTACTTGATTGTGGCGTTGAGCCAAGCCCCAATAATTATGGCTGGAAGCCAGCCTATCTCTGGCTAACTGCTCTTGGCCTCCTTCCTCCTCCAGTGCCAAGCCAGATCAGAACACACATGTGTGACAGTCTTCAATGCATTTGGGGAGGGATGCAAATCTAGTAATTTCTACTTGTATAAAACTCTAACGCATTCAGAAATATGCTGTCCCATTTTATCTTGCATTTCGAATCCAAACTACAATATTATGCTACTATAGCTGCCGTTGTCTTTTGCAGATAGCCCTCAACAGGAAGTAATTAATCCTAAAAAAGTGAAATCCCAAAAGTGCTTTTCCAAAAGTCAACTCGACTTTCTTGGTGTTTTTCTTTGAAAACGTTCAGCTTTTCATCCAAGAAGTTTCTTCAGTTCTGAAGAAGCGATGGGTGCTTAATTCTGCTTTGGTAGCTTCTTTCCCACTAAGACTTCCTTCTCTTGTTAATCTTATCAAAGTTTGTTTCCAGACTTTCCACACAGAGTTGCCTTGCAGAAAGATGGACATAAAACAAATTTAATAATAAATAAATTCAGATTCAGAGCCCCAGGAAAACATGGGTGAATGCCTGGGGAAAATGTCTAGCATGCAGAAGCTATTATGCTTTCAGTGCATACTGCCAAATTATAAAATGAAAGTTACCCTTCCTGGAAAAACTTTTCTCTCTTAGGTTTTATTGAAAAGGACACTATTTTCAGTTTATGGTATCCCATTAACAGTGACTTGTCCTTGCCATTTCCTTATTTTTTTCCCTGAAGACCTCCTCAGATCTAACAAATATTCCTGCTTCCTGTGTTGGTGCATTTTGTTTCTTTAAACTACACTGCAGCATCCAAAAAAAGAAATAAAAACGTTCTTTCTCAAAACAGTATCAAGTCACTATTCCTGGCTTCTTTAACTCTACCTTGTTTGTCTATTCAGAGAAATTGCTCAGAATTTAATAAAGGTGGTCTTTAAAACTTATGACATTCATTCAACAGCTATTCGCAATCACAACAGTGCTGAATAAAGGGACTTGTGCCCAAAGTCATGGCCACTGCAGCGTCCCTGTGGTCACAAGATAAAATTTGGGCACTTGGCAGCCTGCCCACAGTGGCAACGCAATGCTCCTTGCCCACCTATCTCCTCCCAATTTCAGCTGTCTACCTAGCTCACTACCGCATGCAAAGTGCTGCAGTCCAGAAAGTCTCAGCCACTCACCTGGCCCACCAGTGCATACAAAATTCTCCATTTACCTGAGAGACACACCTAGCCTATGCAAGGCACAGCTATCTTACTGAAGTCGCCTCAGGTCATTCTCCAAGCAGGCTCCTTTGGTAAAACCTCCTTCTTCAAATCAAAGATTTGCACGCCCTGGTGAGTGGCTGAGATTTTTCAGGTCACACCAGTTTTCCCTGTGCTGGTGGGCTGGGTGGGTGCTGAAACCTCCATGGACATCGGTCACTTTGCACCCCAGACTGCAGCGCTCCCCAACTCATGTATGGCACATACACCAGGCCTCCTAGGGCAACACTCCTACCCCTGAGGCACTCCACAATGTTTACTTGGCATTCTATCCACTTAACAATTGCTTAATGACTGCAACCAGGAGTGCCAGGATTGCAGCCGTTGAGTGAAACCACGACATTTCGCTTAATGACTGCTTTGCTCAAGGATCAAGATTTTACTCCCAA
Source organism: Pareas carinatus (assembly GCA_032468095.1). Classification (NCBI taxonomy): domain Eukaryota; kingdom Metazoa; phylum Chordata; class Lepidosauria; order Squamata; family Pareidae; genus Pareas; species Pareas carinatus. Next base: position 143,989 of record JANHFO010009640.1, on the reverse strand, counting down.
AAGTTTTCATAAGTCGAACACCTGTAGCTTATTAACACTTTAAAACTTTGCTAGTGTTAGATTTAATACAAGATTTCTGGCAAATCACACTTAAACAGTGTACTATGCACCCTAACTATTTCAGATACTTTTTATCTGCTAGCAATTTCTGGACAAAAGAGTTTAGATAAAATAGGAGTGCCAATGCAACATGCCATCTAGGAAGCAGATATAGTAGCATCTTATGATTCTCCCCCACGCCATTTGAGTTAGGCTGTCCATGTGCTCCTCTTCTTCAGTAACATCTGAAAAATATTGCTTCTATCAAGTTTAACATGTTTTGTTTCTTCCCATCTATCACAATGTTGGATTCTTAAATTTGCCTTGGTTTAAGAAATAACTGCAACAAACCTTAGAACATGCAACTAGAACCCTTAAAGGCTATCAGACAAAGTCATTTCTAACATCTGAGAAGGTAAACCAATGAAATCTGGGAAGAGCCATGAAAAATATATTGTTTGAAATCTAGCCCACCAAAGGAAACAGGTGAAAACAGATTGCAAAGAGATATTGATGGACCTATTACTTGCAGAATTGTTCACTCAGGCAGGATTTGCGTTGAATGTGATATTTTAAAATACAGCAGATGATAAAGCCTGGTGCTCATGAAAACATCTGCTTGTGTATTCATTACTCCTAAAATGCATTTAGATTCTTCAGATACTTGTATCACAAAGTGCTTGTAATTTATTTGGATAGTTAATTTTTCTGAGACTAAGAGTATAGGGAATTATTTCAGCAAAGAAGAATTTGTAAACAGAATCTCAATGGCAGTTCAAGTCTTTCATTCTGTTTAAGCAAAGCAGTGCAGGCAATGCTGCCTAAGCCAAATTGGAAACTCAAATTTCTCATCTATATCTTGAGTAAAGGCAGCAATTAACAACAAGAAGTGATCTGTTTGAGTGAAATATAACAGGAATAACTTCAGATTGCCATTGTAGTGTCTAAATTCCTGGAAGATCAAGAAGATTCTGTTGGTCCAGTCACAGTTATTCATGTAATAATGAGAGCCTTCAAGAAAATCTTCAGAGCTAGGTAAATTCAGCCAATCGTCTATGTAGCTAATCAAAGAACGAAGAAGATGCTATGCCTGCTGCAACTTTCACTGTATAGAAGAAACTCAAAAATTGATGGATCTTTCTGCGGAGCTTTTAAACAGGACTCTATGGTAATTATGGTACAGAGTACAGAGGCACAAATAAATGGTGAATATTGTGGTATGTATTAATCATGCACAACAAATTTTCTTTGGGGTGATTGCTCATGGCTATCAAATACAAAATGTTTTTTTAAAAATATTCCTTGGATGGTAGTTTTTATATGACGCTTATACCAAGGAGTCTGTTTGTTAAGATTTCAAAGTATAATGAAATCTTCCTTGTAGAAATTTTCTTTTAAGATATATCTTTCTTGGCACATAGGACTCTTTAGTTCTCGCTCTGTGTGTATGTATGTGTGTGTGTGTGTGTATACAAACATATATGCGATATGTGTGTGTGTGCACATAACTATGTATCTTTATGTAACTATATAACTACACACACACACAAACACACACACATACACACACACACACACACTTGCTGTAGGTTCTGCTCTACCATAATTTTCTATCATTTCTATGTAATGTAATGTAATGTAATGTAATTTTATTTATACCCCGCCCTTCTCCCGAAGGACTCAGGGCGGCTTACAGG
>JANHFO010009640.1:118394-130188 GCA_032468095.1 Pareas carinatus | reverse complement strand
GAACAGGAGAACAAGGGCACAGCTACAACAGACCCGCCAGATGGAATAGGTGGGTCTTCAAAGCACGGCAGAAGGTCAGAGATAGTACGAATTGCAGGGGGTAGCTCATTCCAAAGGGTGGGCGTGCCACAGAGAAGGCTCTTCCCCTGGGGGTTGCCAGTTGGCATTGTCTGACCAGTGGCACCCTGAGGAGGCCCACTCTGTGGGAGTGTGTGGGTCGGCGGGAGGTATCCATTGGTAGAATGCTTAGAGACATTATCTCAAAATTATGCACACAGATACTTCCAAGGCTTTCTTGACATTAGAAAAGTTTACACACTGTATATGTTTTTTGGACAAATAAGGGCAGTTTATACCATTATCCCCAATAGCAAAAATATTTCCAATTGTCAGGAATAATTGGAAGGGAGTCTAACTCCTTGCATGCAGGCAATAACGATGCTTCATTCAGATGTATCTTCATTCATCACACCCACCTACACATTTTTATTTCCTTTGCTCACAAAATACCACACTATAAGACCATTTATTCCTTCAGAAATATCATGGCCGAGACAGCAAAATGTAGTCCTCAAGTTCTGACAGTACCAGGAATTACGGTCATGAGTTGAGAATGTCAATGTGCCTGATTTTGTGACATTTTTATGGTGGTCATTAAATGAACATGGCAATTGTAAAGCAAATAAATGCCACAATTGTCAAGCGAACCCATTTTTTGTAGGCAGGTTTTGCCAGTAAATGCCAATTTTCGTTTTAAAAAGACATAAATTGTGGTCATGTGACCATGGGATGGTACAAGCAGCTATAAATGCAGGCCTATTGCCATGCACCCAAAATGTGATCACATGATCATGTGGGCAGCCAGCTGGGGTAACTTTGAACCCAAGTTGGGATCTATCGTAAGGTCGAATGGTTGCAAAGCAACTGATGTAAGTCAAGGACTAACTGCATGTTAAAAGTTATGTACTTGAAACAACTTACATCATAAAGAGAAAAAGTTCACTTGAACATTACTGATTAGATTTTTATCCTACCTTTATTACCTCATAAGTAATGCAAAGTTGGCAAAATATCTACTAGTCTTTCCTCCTCCTATTTTCCTCACAACAACTCTGTGATGCAGATTGGGCTGAGAGAGAGTGACTGGCTCACAGTCACCCAGCTAGCTTTCATGACTAAGTCAGGACTAGAACTCACAGTCTTCTGGTTTCTAAGCCAGCACCTTAACCACCAGGGGAAACCGGCTTTTACACTAGACCAATTAATTAATAATTAATAGACATTAATAGCTGTTCATCTTTCTTAAAAGTCTTCTTTCCTCAAAATGCTTCCTGACATGGCATATAATCTCCTCCAGGAGGGCATCACTTCTCTGAGTTTTGTATTTTGCTATGGAAGCATCCTGAGAGACATCCCTGGTTAAGATATTCTTCTAATTCTACTTGTTGAGAGCATCTTTCCTCCACTGCTCAACTGAGCCCCTTACAACTCAGGTTGCTGATTCATCACTACATGGGATTCCACCCCACAGCAGGTCACCTTTCTTTCAATTCCACAAAATGAAAGCTGCTTTAAGCTATCAGATGGTCAGGTTTAGAATATGACCTAAAAATCTTTAAAGAAGGAAGACAAAAAAACAACACTAAAAGAGATATCAAATGGGACACACTTATGTTACCACTTTATAAAAAAGAATACCGAGGAAGCACTTTCTGAAATAGAAGAGATAATGAATGTTTCTAAGAAAATATAAATAAGAGTTAGAGTTAATTCCACAGGGTTCACCTTCCCTCCATAAGAATAGCTGTCTACACTGGCTTTTAACATCCAGCAAAGATGGTGCGTTTGGCTAAACATTTGCAAGAGAATATAGCCATATTGAAAGACATGATTGTATAACTATTTCTAAAGAATTACATATTGAAACATTGTGCCAGCTCATAATCTGATACTATATTGTGATGCATTTCCTTCTTTTTCATACTGGTTTTGGATTTTCCAGTTCAAATGTTTCCAGCACCAATACACAAGAATTTGCCCAACTCAACAAAGGATAATCCTTTGTTCTTTAAAAATTGTATTATTAATTTTCAAATTCATAGATTTATTGAAAATAAAAATATCATTACATATATAAACTGAAAAGTGCTGATATTGGTTTGTCCAGAACTACTTATTTAACTACACCCCCAACCCTCCTGTATACTCAGACATCTATATTTCTACCAATGACAAAACATCGCTGCTTCTGACGCTGGTAAAAACCCTGAAATGTGCTAATCTAACCAGGGGAGTGGGAAAGGGAAGCTCTTCTCAAATGTAGCCATGATATTAAAAGCTTGATAAATTACTATTTCTGTTTCTAGATTACACTTATCTTGGCTTACCCTTGCTATTGGTGGACACAGCTCTCTTCTGAAACATGAAATAACATCTTGCTGAATTATTTCTTTGAAGAGTTCCTGATGGCAATTAATTCCTCAGGTCAAATAAACATAGCAGAGGAAGCTCTACTATTTAGTTTTTTAGATTTACAGACATTTGCCTTCATTAACTATGCTTTTAAACTTGCATTGTGAAAAGTGCTTTTTTTTTGCCCTTGCAACTCCTGCTTTGGAATCTGAGTCAAAGTTGGCTTTGATAGCAAATGGCAGATGGGAATTTCAGTTAGTATCTACTGAGTTTTCTTACAAGAAGAAAGAGCACTTAAATTAATGGTTCAACTGAAAGAGCAAACAGCTTATGATCCTATGATATCAGAGTTGCTTTCATTTTTGTGCCAAAATTACAACCAGAACGAACCAATTCTAATGCAAAGGAATTGTAGGTTCTGTGTTTCTGAGAAATGATTATATACTTGATAGCACATTTTTTCAATATTCTGATTTCAAGATAAGAGTTCCATTTGGCAAATAAGTTTTTAACTAATGTAACCAAAAGCTCTTTGAACTTTAATACATTACCAAAAAAAATGAAACCTGTAGAAAAAGCAGTGGAAGCCGATGCGCTCAGGATAAAAGCGTCCACATCATAAAAAACGTGAACTTTCACTGGGGCAACCCAGACCTAGACTAAAAGTGGCATTTCTCTGACTACAGGTTGCTATTGAGAAAATTCATTTCCTATACAAGTTCTCTTTGTTCTCTTCAAATTGTTTACTAAGGGATCTTTGGAGGAACCATCCCATCCCATACCACAATCCCAGACAATGCAGGAGTACACCAAAGGAAGAGATAATATTTCTTTTTTTTGGTAGCAACTCTATGATCCACGTGTTTGTTCAGCAATAAACAGTGTTTGCTTAGTGAATTTTATTTTTTAACTTTAACTAGAAAAGATATAGCATTTGTTAATAAATCCCTTGGAAATGTTGTGTTTATCATTCCTATCACCTCCCAATATGTTTTCCTTATTATATTTTCTCATTCCTTTTATCTCTTCACTAGCAACGTTTGGTTTGGAAAATCCTTGGCCAGGATTCCTCTCCTCTTTAAATCTGTTGCTCTGTACATTCATGGCGGAAATAAATAATACAAGGTTTTATTAAATTCAGCAAAATAAGCTCTGCCACTGTTAAATATTTAAAATGAAAGTAATCAGCAATGTGAGAGCTAATGTTTGCTTTTAAAAAGTTAAAATGATACCTTTATCCAGTCTTTATCTCTCCCCAACAGTCTTTGTACAGAAACATTGATTTGAGGCAGAAAAATTCCACAATCCCTTGCTGGAAACTGTGGCTATATTTTAAATATGGTTAAAAGGCACCAAAAAGCATGCATTTTAAAATTGTTATAAGATAATCTTAGCTTCTAACACTGAACCCAAAATAACAAATATTTCTGAACAATGGAAAGGACATGTTGATGGATGAGATTGAAAAATGAAATGAAGAATAAAATGTACAAAAATATTCACAGGTTTTAAAAATCGGAAAAAGATTGTATTTCTATCCTTTCAATAATAACAAAACTGCCTTCAAATTAATAAGGTATTATGAACCAATTCTGCTTTATTTTTGAAACTCAAGAAATGTTTACATACATATTTCTGCTAAGGTAGAGGAATCACGACACAATAGAAAAGACAATTATTTAGGAAAGGATCATTTAGAATCTCTTGGGAGGATCAAAACATTAATCTTTCTCTTTTTCATAATAGATATTTCTTGCTTTTTAAAAATAAAATAGAAGAATGGCATATAAAATTAGTGTACCTATCTAGACTAAGCAAAAATAAAAAAGTTTTCTGCTTCAAGGAAATGCGTTCAGACCTTTTATTTGTAATTAGCTCCTGTTTTTAACTTGCAGATATTAATTGTTGTTATTGCTGTGGATTTAAAATCTGTTTTCTGCAAATGTTATCTTTTATTAATAAAATACTTCATGCACACAGTCAATTTAAAACCCAACCAAACCACTAACCTGTGTTCCTTGGTTATTAATATCAATAGAATCACTCCATTCATTTGCCTGTTCCTCCAATGATACAACTTTTAAAAGAATGCTAGGGACCAATTCTCTGGTTTTGCAATCTGGATAGCTGGCAATTTGATGATAAAGCTCATGGTGCACTGAACATTCAGGTGGAATATGCTTGCAGTAAATAGCAAACTTTGGGGTGTCTAGAATTTAAGGAAATATCAAATAGACACTTTAAAGAACAGTCTCTGAACTGCAATTCCATAATACAGTATCTCAATATGCACAGAAATGCAAGTCTAGTCTCTAACGAACTCTATCTCACAGATTATCAGCATATATCATTTCCTTGTTTATTCTATGGATCTCCTGTTTACTTCCTTGCCCACGCATTCTAATGTTTGGCTTAAATATGTTTCACTTTAAATAGATGTACTGAAAGAAAGAGTTGAGAAATAAAAACAAGCACAAGCCTCTTCATTAAAAGGCTGAAGTACTAGGCTATAGCAACAAAAATGACATACCTTTGATGTTTTCTTTCAAAAGCAGTGAGACTGGACACCTGTTGTGGATAATTATGCGAGGACTAGGATCTTCTGATAGAGTTAAGTATGTCACCCCAAGATGTTCCTGGTAAGTCAGTGCTATAGCTCTAAACAAGAATGCAAATTACACACATTTTAAAGAAAAGTTCAACTGTAGTTAAAAATTGTACTTTCTTTGTAAGATATTAAAGAATAAATATTTGAAGTTTTTCTACCTGAAATCAAAATCCTTTTAGCTTAAAAAAATGTAACATTATCCTTATAAAATAAGAACAAAAAATAAGACGGGGAAGTAATTGCAATACAAAAATATTTCATGTGAAAAAAATATATGTACAAGATTTTCCCTAAAGATGTCCTTCATTTAAAAGAACAATTCTATAGTATTAATATGACTACTCCAAAAACACCACTTATACTAAATAAATGCAAAACAGTAATAAAAAGCAAAATGTATAAGCAAGATGTGCATCATGAATGATTGGCATATGGATGAAATCCGTTTGTAATAATTTATATGTAAAATCTAAAAATAAACTTTGATAAAATTGAAGGAGCATGTTAATACTTACAGCCATTAATTTTAAACTTTCCTTCATATAGTTTTGCAACAATAGCAAATAAAGCAAATCAATTGGTTAGATTTTTATTTAAAAGTACCTCACACAAGCAATTCTTTCTCTGGAGTAACACACGAGTAGCAAAATGTGTTTAGTGTATAATATTCTCAGGTACCCACATATACAAAGTAATTGAAATATTGGGTAATTGGCATATGTCTCACCCAGATAACAAAATCTAAAAGTATAAGGTTTTGTTCAACTCCAGATAATTTGTTTTAGGCTTAATTTAAGAATGCATTCTTACACTTTTAACAAAGGTCCTATTTATCATTAAATGGTTTGTTGAATATTTTCAAAATATTTATTAGTATCCTGTGAATATAATTAATGTCTAATTTTAAGTTCTGAATAGTTTTAAAAAGATCTAGTGAAAGAAAAACTTGGGCACTATTTTTGAACTTGAATCAAACCAACTGTTTTTTCTTCTCTATTCTAAATAATGTTTGATCTAACATTGATCAAGAATATTAATTAGTCTCAATAAAAATACTATTTTCTCTATACGCTTTCCATGAATAAAGTCCAAAGTTACTCTGGAAAAGCAGGCAGTGAGGAAAGTGACCTGATTCAGTATTAGCAGTTTCCTATGTTAGTTTAATGGCCAACTGTTTGAATCAAATATCCAATATTACAATAGAACAATTATCCTGGATCCGTTCATATAACTGAAATAATTTTAAAAAATAATCTGCACATCTTTATCCAAAAAATAATAGTATACACATGAACACAGAAAAATGAAAAAGCTGTGTTCTTCAGTACACAGCTGAAAAAAACAACAATATGTCTATTATTTAAGGAGATATAAGCATATAACTGAGCTCTCAATTCTATTGAACATCCAAATCTAGTCTACACAGGGTTTTTATTGTAAAGCAAAGAATAAACTTAGAATAAGTGGATAAAAATATAACAAGCTTGGAGCCAGAAATCTTTACTTTTTTTAGAGTTTTGCTAGTGTGTCCTGCTGATGTCTGGTAGAATTACTGTGTTTTGTCAGCAACTATTTTTTCTAAGACCTATTTTGGAATCTCTTGAAGCTCAGCCACACTATTCATAAATCATCCAGGGAAGTCACTGTTGAGTGATTGAAATAATATAAGGTATTCCCCTCCTCAGTGCTTAGGGATTGAAACTCATTGTCTTCAAAGCATCTCCCACATAGCTCACTCTAAAGGCAATACCATATGGCTGATTCTGATCTTACTTAACTTTATATAACTTCTTATTTATATCTACAGCACATTCTAAGAACACAACCAGTTTTGGGACAGGAAATGGAAATCAAGTTTTCTAATCAGCAATGTAATTTTTACTGTAAGGAGTGGCTTAGTTTCAAAGGGGAAGGCAATTTTGGATATAGGTTGCCTTTAAAACTTGGACAATTTCCCTCTATATTCTTCAGATCATCACTTCCCTCCTTAATTTTATTCTGTATTCTTCTTGTTTGTTCTTCTTTCGAATAAACTGGGCAATTTTAAACAGCAAGCTTTCTCTTCAACTACTGCATTGAAAGAGATCTACCTCATTCAGTGGAAGAGGTTGCATTACGAAAATCTCACAGTTCACAAAATACCTGAAGCTTTGAGAACAAAATCATTTGCATCATCGATTGCTGTCATATATAAGGAACAAAAACATAAATATGAAAGAAACCAAAGAGAAATCTTTTCCCATCTAACAAGTACATTACTACATTTCCCCAACATTCAAACAGCAATTCCGCCATTCCTTGCATTAATGGCTGCATCTCCTATGTCATAGGAGGCTGTACATATCATAGCACTATATCATTTCTTGATGGAATTTGCATCCAATTCTAATTAGTCCACACCAGGATTCCTAGTGCTTTCCCAGGTTACTAAGGCACTGACTTGAGCTTATCTCTGAAGAGAAAGCAAATTTTATAATTGAATGGTAGAAATCAAGAATAACATTCGTTTTTTGAATAAGATGTTCCGATGGAAGTGTCAAGTTTCTATTTTTTCAGACAATTTATTATTTCATGGGGTCACAGGATAAAAAATTTATTCATTGATTTAATTTGTATGCTGCCCAACTCCCAACAACACGTAGGAAGATATATGTATTATGTCTATATGGGAAAGAATCAGAAGGAATCTGGAGACTTCTTTTTCAATTAACACATTTTATTAAAAGGCATCAACTTTTGTGAGCAGCAGTGCACTTCATCAGCTATTTAAGAAATCTTTAATTAGCCCAGTCACTCTTTGCATCTGATGAAATCAGTTGCAAAGGAAAATACATTGTACTCTTAATGTTTTACTTTCTTTTTTATGTTTTTTTGTGTCCTGCCTTTATTATTCATCCAACACATCTTCCCCCTATTTTTCCCACAACAACCCTGTGAGGTGGGTTATGGCCCTTTCTGAACATAGCCGAAGTATTAATTCTTTATGTAAAAATGCACTGCTATAGACTCTGATTACAGAGTCATATAGATTGCTGGGGCCTTACATTTATGTTCAGGACTGTGGTGGCTCAGCAGTTAAAGATGCTGAGCTTGTCAGCTGAAAAGCTGAGACCCAAATGCACCCCAACAGGATGAGCTCCCATTACTTGCTCCAGTTCCTGCCCACCGAGCAGTTTGAAAGCATGCAAATGCGAGTAGGCAATTTGGTGCGAAGGTAGCAGTATTCTGCGAGTCTCATCATATAGTCATGCTGGCCACATGACCACGGAAATGTCTTTAGACAATGCTGACTCGCTTGGCTATGAAATGGAGATGAGCATCGCCCCTTAGAGTCAGACACGACTGGATAGGGAAAACCTTTAGATTTACCTTTATATTTTAGTTGAGATACTAATCTGAGCTGTAGTATATTTTTGTATCAATTTCTTGACACTGTATTTTATTACTTCAGATTGGGCATAATTAGAAGCACAGAAAAATAACAGTAAGAACAGAGAACTGCTCAATGACTGGAAGAATTAAAGTAAACAGCAAGATGATCTTTGAGCTGCATTATAGGCAATAGTGGTGACAATGTAGCCTGTCAAAAGCTGAACTCCACGACATCCCAAGAGTGCAATGCACAAGTGTGGGAAACTTACATGTGTAATCACAAAGGAGAACATTCTTGTTTTGCAGAATTGTGGTATTCTCTGGGTCACATTAACCATGTCAGAAAAGATCTGTCCAGTAAAATATTATACATTTCTTTCCGCCCCTTTCCCTTTTCTTATTGGAAACATACAGTGAGCACATACTGTAGGAAAAATATCTCTTTACTTTTTCTAATAGTGTGAAGAGGATTATACGAAAAGTACAACTGAATTTCTTGTGACTCAATCTAAATATACATTATTTATTAATGAATATACAGTATCAAACCCTGTTTCTACTTAAATAAAAACTTCATTCACACCCAGTCTACATACCTGGTGCAGAATCCATTTTCATCTCTAGTACCAGCAGGGACAGCTATGCTCTGCCTTGGGAATTCCTGTCTAATGACAGCTGGTAGGCTCCAGCATGGAGTGTCAGGATCATTTGTGTTGTGTCTGAAGCTTAGCAACATATACTTCTGAATGGGAAGCTCCTCAGAAATGGATTGGCTCAGATCAGGCTTCAAGTCCCAGTAAAGCACAGAACAGGCTTTGGCAGCATCTGACTCCGTAGCAGAACAAACACTAAATATTCTGCTGTCTGAAGATGATAAAAACTAGGAAACAAAAGGACAACAGAAAATAAATAAAAAGAGGAATTGAGCACATAACCGTTATTTACCAGAATATCTGACACACTGGTATTATAAACTTTTGAAGAATTTGCAATTCCATGTACAATAAAGTCTTTGCCCTGATCCTTCAATATTCAAATTTCATTATTCCAATGAATGGAGAACTTGAGAGGGAGAGCAGAGCAATACAATTTTCAGTAGTAATTTTCAGTTGACAGGATTATTTTATTGAAAAATATTATTTGAATGCAATTGGGAGACACACCCCTTTTCTTAGTAAAAGAAAGAGCCAATATGGTCTATACAATGGTACAGTGGCGGATGCCTCAACTTCAATAAAAATCAAGACAAGTCATATAAAGTGCATTGAGAACTGCCACATGTTATTTGTTTGGTTTTCTAAGGAAGGGATTTATGACACTCTGCAGTTTTAAATGTATTTTATTCACATGTTTTGTATACAGATCTTGGAAAATGCTTATAAACTAGCAGAGTTGTGTTGAGGTGATGCACACAGTTTCAGGATGTCAGCAGATGTAGCCACCTTATATGAAAATGCTGCAACATAATTCCTAGAACTGTTCAATAGTTATTACAGACTCTGCTACTCCTGTTTCAGCAGCTTTACGTATCTAAAGAGAGCCAGGCAGAACTAACACTATGACCTGGCAAACAATCATTTTTCATTTCCGTGACTGTCTGTATTGTGGCATCTACCTTTTAACTGGAATAACTTAAAATGGCTACTTTTTATTATCCATTGATTTTTCTTCAGTTAAGAAAAACATTACTTCAGAATGAGATTCCGCATGGTGTAAATTCCTCCTGTTAAGAGTTTATCCTCAAAACAGCTTGAACATATATATATATATTTTAAAAATGTAATCAAAGCTGTACCTCTTCCCTGAGCTGGGACTTCATAGCAGAGAACAGCGGCCAGCAACTGATTTGGAATGGGGTATTATTGACAATTATACTCTTGTCTTCAATCTGCAGGATTTGAATACCACGTCGAACAATGGAAGAAATGCAGAACTGACATAACTGCAAAATAAAGTAATAAAAGGTTAAGTATATACAATTAATACTGTATTTTGTCTTCATGCTAGAAAAAAAGTAGAAATAAATCTTGTCCTGGAGAAAGATAGATAAAAATGCCACTTTCTTCCAATACATAGTCTTCTTCTGAAGTCTTTTGAGCCCTTTTTCTTAAGGTGTTCTCTTCATTAAGATCACAGACATGGGAGGCTTCCCTGACAGGAAATTCTCCATCTTTGTAACACAGATGATTTCACTGACAGTTCTCCATTACCTCCTGTCAGTTCATTTATTGCCCATAAGCAGAAACATCTTTGCTTAGCCACAACAGGAGAAAAAAATAGTCGCCCTCAGAACCATTCTTTGGGTCCTTTGCTTCCTGTGCAGACAAACTAATGATAAAAGATAGAGCTTTCGAAATTAACCTGTCTGCCAGATGAGTTGAGAAATGGGATCCTGGCTGTATTAATTGGCAGAATTGGAATCCAAATTGTTTTCTTCTAAGTAATAGGCACAGGAGCAACAGTAATGGATTCCATTCAAGTAAAAATCCCTCCTGGGAAAAATCAGCTATTAATTAATTACTTAATATTTGGTATCTCTTTGATTAGCTATTTTTGAATGAGATATTTTTTAAAAAAACGTAATGGCAGACACATTTTTCTGTTTATTAGATTTAAAGATTAGGATATAATTCTAGTAGGACTAACCTTTTGATGACCTGGAAAAGCTCCAAGTCTGATCTCTGCTTCCACAAATCCTTCTTCATCCAGTGTTACCACCTCCTCATTGTCACCATCCTTCCATTTCGGTGATGTCATGTTGTGAACCAGCTTAATGGCGACTGACTTGTGCACAGTATTACTGTTTGCCCAGTATATTCCAATCTGAAAAGCTTCCTGAAATAGAAATACTTGATTACCTTCAACATGTACCTAACTCTTCCAGCCATTCCTCATTCAATTTTTATTTTAGACCACTTATCTTGGTTGACCTTCTTTGGATATGCTCTGATTTACTTTCCTAAATGCAATTACAAAATGAAAGCAGTGTTTTAGTTATGTTCTAACCAAAGCAGGATAGAACAGAATGAAGATTCTGACGCTTAAACTTTGTCCGTGCAGCTTATTTTGCTGCTTCCTTGTTGCCTCTCTTTCAGCATCTGATCTACTAAGGCAGGGGTCTCCAACCTTGACGACTTTATGACTTGTGGACTTCAACTCCTAGAATTCTGGGAGTTGAAATCCAAAAGTCATAAAATCGCCAAGGTTGGAGACTTCTGTACTAAGGTCCCTTTCAGGTCTACCACTGTCCAATATTTTCCCCCAATACTATCCATGGAACTTTAATTTCCCCCCCAGCCTAGACGGACTCTGTAAGTTTTGTAGATTTGAGCATGTTTGGGTTTTTCCCCGTGTAAGATTGCGAGTTTCTTGGCGACGTTTCGGTGAGGTCTCACTCACCAT
>JANHFO010009640.1:104038-114999 GCA_032468095.1 Pareas carinatus | reverse complement strand
GTCCCTTTAAGGTTTGTGGACTTCAACTCCCAGAATTCCTCAGCTAGCGATAGCTGACTTAGGAATTCTGGGAGCTGAAGTCCACAAGCCTTAAAGGAACCAAGGTTGGAGACTTCTGGTCTGGATTGCGAACGGAAGAGACATTCTAACATTTTGGAAAGGGACCTTTCTCAACTCTGTCCTGGACATTTGACATTCAAGAAACATTCGTCCTCTTCCCTTCTTTAGGAGAGAAAACTAACCCGAAATACATAAAATTCTTAAACATGAGTTATTTGACGATCACGTGTCATTTGCAAAGATATTTCTGCCACTGCAAATAGAATAACTCCAAAGAGAAATAATCAAAAGCAATAATACCTGGCAAAATCCTTCTTTGTGTAAGGCCAGACAGATTGATGCGAGCTGCTGCACCCATAAAAATCATCAAGTATTTCATGTATGGTGCCATTTGTATTTGATTTGGTGGCTATCTGTTTAATAAGTGCTGTTGAGATAGGCACTGCACATTCTGAGGGATTATCTTCTTCCCTGCCATATTGAATTTAAACAAAAATACAGATGGTGTGACATTCATTGCATGAATTTAATTTTAATTAAATTTATGAATTTATTAAGATAGCAACTGTCAAACCTTTGACAGCTATCTGAATTCAAAATGATTTTTCCAAGAATGAAAATCCCAAGGGTCCTCATTAACAAATTTATTAAGATAAAAATAGTAGTGTCATTATAATCACTGATTTTGCAAACAAACAAACAAACAAACCAGAAGACTCAAGTACAGTCATTTTCTAGATGTAAATAACATGGTTCATGCTATAAAACTTTATAAATAAAAATAGTATAATACCAAAAATAAAATTTAAAATTATTGGACTAAATATAAAACTATGTTGTGAATAAAATATTAAAATACTGAACTTTGGGAGGAAACCATACACTAATTAGAAATGATATTTATATGTGCACATTAAGATGGAGATTTTCTGAGTTATTTGTTGGTAGCTTCACATTATACTGAAGATTAAGTTGATGTCTTTTAGATAAAGGAGAAGTCTACAACTCTGGATTGTTTTCATCCACTGGTTGCTTCAATCTTTGCCAGTCTAAAACCTTAGAATACTTAAATAGCTATCTATGCTCTAAGCAGTTATTTCTAATTTGTGGTGATTCTACAAAATGCCTGTGATTTGTGCTTCACGCTCCAAAATAAAATAAAATATTTTTAAAAATGATTGCCACGAAATTGCTAGATTTTGTTATATTTTGGCTTGGAGTCTGAAATCCTACAGGACTTTGGTGAGAAAAGGGACATTTGATCAGGTTTTGTCATCTGTGTAAAATTCTGGACATTATATACGTCTATATTAATTATTTTTATTTAATTTTATTTAATTTCTTGTGAGTACCAGTTAGGAGCATGGCAGTTATGGTACTATCAACGTTTAGTTTATATATTAGGGTCTGAAAAGCTTCCAATAATTATTTGACGATTCATATACAGTAAGAGAATGGAAAATATTATTTCAAATTTCCATTACCCATCTGATATTGGAACAATTACTGATGAAATTTTGTATGGATACAATAGCGATTTTGAAATGTACCGTATTTAGGGGGGGGGGAACAATTTTTTTTTTACCTGGCTTGAAAGGTTAGATGATGGGTTAGATCTGGTTCTATATTCTGCAATGTTTTTTCTTGTCCTTTTCCAGGAATTATCTGCATTTCACTCAGACCCAGGTTTCTTTTCTCTAAATGTATGATGATGGGATCTGGAAGATGGCTCCTTATGATAAAAAGAGGGCTGAAAACAATCTACAAAAGTAAAAGAGCAGAGCAACATTGGATGCAGTGTTCCAGGTCAGCATTCCAGTTATAACAAACTGTCAATAAATCTCCGTTTTAGGGTCAAACTGACCGTGTTCAGAACAAGAAGAGCAAGATCAATTTGCACAAGGGGGAAGGTACTCACAATTCGTTGCTGAACTTGTGACTGGGCCTCTAACGTCAAAACCATGCACCATACATAAATAATAGAACTATTTGATGAGGGCACCTGCAGTAAAGGAAAATGTATTTACAGAGGTTAATATAACCTCATGGAAGTAAATAACCACATTCAAATATACTGCAGAGCAGAAAGATCATTTTAAGCAGACATACAATTTTTATTTCTAAGGAATGCCTGTTTAGAGTCCAAGTAAGATTAGAGAAATAGAGGAGGTCATTTATTTATTTATTTAAATTTTTATACTGCCCTTCTCCCCGAAGGGACCCTTTGCTGAATTCAGGAATCTAAACTAAAGCATCTATGGCTGCTATTTCTTTAGCTCTGGATCCAACACATCCAATGAAGGTAAACCTTTCCCCCTCCCGTCGCAATGCATCGACAACTCATATTTAATTTATAATCAATTATTATTTATAATCAATTATTACTTAAATATATTTTTCTGTTACCAAGTCAATTTTTTCCTATTCTATACCCGTACACTTAATTTCTGTTTCCTAAACAAATAAACTTACTGTATATTGGTCTCTGGTACAATTGTTCATTTCTATCAGCTCATTTTCTAGCTTAAAAATTGCTTACCCTTTATCTCTGTCTTTTAGGGTATATCTCATCCAATTTTTTGCCTTTGAAAATTTGAAAAATCCCTTCATCCTTTTACCCAATAAAAATGTTGAAGGGGATATGAATCTTGTGCATCAAGCTATACCTCATTCCCACTGGACAAGGAATTGCTGATGAACTTTCTTAAGCAAAATATTTAAGCTGTTTATGTAGCAATTGTCCTGCTGTTCATCACACATCTTGCTACCTTGCTAATAAAAATGTAGGGCACTTTTCCAAATGCATAATCATAATATATGATGTTTATATATTACCATAATAGACTAGGAAGTTATCCTATGAAAAAAGAGATGTTAGTCTTTTGAAGATTTGTTCTTGACAATTAATCCTCCACATTGTTTCTTAAAGATTTATTATCTGCTGTATAATCTTTCTAGGTATAAACATCATCAATGGATTAGTTTGTAATTCTTTGGATTCTTGTTTCACGCTTTTTGATAATAGGGATAGTATTTGGTCATTTTTAATGCAAGAATAGCATAATTTTTCCAATTATGTGGCACTTCAATAGTTCTTCAGGATTTCTCAAAGACAATATCTAAAAATATTGACAAATATCCTCAAGACCCTTCTATACTCTATGGTGGAATTCATCTAGCTCTGAAGATTTAAACTAAGTAAAAGTAGAATGTTCCTTGACAAAATTTCAGTTTCAGTCTAGTGCCTTTAATTCACAATTGCCTGAGGTAACACAACCACTAATTGGAGAAGGCTAGGCAACAAGAAGAGTTAATTTGCTCTAACTTTTCTCTGTTGCCTATTAGCATTTTATTTTCTTCACTGAGAAAAAGAATTATTTTGTCTTTATTTTCAACATACATAAAGCTTTTAATTATCTTTCCTGAGGCTATCTCTGTTTTTGTTCAGACTGGTACCAGGTACACTATTAGCAAGTGAAGAGAATTTTTTAAAAAACATACTGAATATAGGAATTAACTCATTTGGACTGGGATATGTATGGATTGCGGAGAGAAAAAAGGAAACATTAAGCTATTTGATTCTCAATTTGACTCTTTCAACACCCCCTCAAATAGGTGTTTCCATACCTGGATGACTGTGCTATATTCTGTCAGCTTTGACTCAAGAGACACATCTCTTGACCAATCTTCATCCCCTTTTGCTTTTACACTCAATTCTGTCAATTCATTATTTTCTAGAACATATGATGGCAGCTTCTGCTTGGGTTCAAGGCAATCCAAGTGTTCTTTCACAACAGCCTGTCCATCATGCCCAATATAATGTTGAACAACTTTCAATTCAATGCTTTCAGATAGATAGCTACATACAATTTGTCTTCCACAAATAATTATCTAGATTAAAAAAAATAGACAACATAGAAGAGTGTTACATATAAATCAGTTCACATGAAAGCTAAAATGCAGCTTGCACATACATTTACATTATAGAAAGATGCTTGTAGAAAGACAAGAATGCTCAGATGTGACCATCTTGGCCAGTAAATTAGGCCTTTTATCCACATGTTGTGATATGATTTGAATTTTTGTTTTTCATTTTGGACTTTGAGAAACACATAACAGATTCTTAAATAAGTTTCCCGTGTTATCTGAATTGGGATACTGTATTTTAAAATCAGGGTAGGTGAATACAGTTATCAGTGTAAAATAAAAAAAGACAGGCTTGTTTTTATAGTTCAAAACTGAAAAGAAAAATCATGTAAAATTAAATCAATTTCTCTCTGTACCCATCCCTTGATTTCATCCTGTCTAGAATACTGCAATATGCTTGGAAATGGGATGCCCATGAAGACTATCAATATATTTTAATCAATTCAAATTGCTACCTGTGGTCATATCATACAATGAAATTCCCATACTGGTTGGCAATTGCTTCCAGGTCTGAAAAGAACTTGTTAGCCTTAATGTTTGAAACTATAAATTGCCTAGGCTATTACTATCAGAGAGACCACTTACCATGTTATGAATTGTTATTTGTTTTATATATTTATCAATGTGTCACTTAGCAACAGAATTTTGGGGTTTAATTGATAAAAGTTCCTATTGTTTACTATGATTCTTATTTTCAGAATGAATGCCTCTATTAGACCATCCACAGAAATATAAAAAGGGTGGCCAGAGAGAAAGATGCTTCATGATTATGTCTGAACTGAAAGCTTCAAAGCATCTGTTGCTATTGTGGTATTACTAATAATTATGGCTAACAACATCCCTAGGCAATATGATGGGAAAAGAATCCTATTTAGAAATGCTCATGTATTACATATAAAGCTTTTCTTCTTACTTACTTGTTTTTGTATTCCACTGAGCTGCTGAATCTTGATAATAAGCGAAGCTGTCCTTCCCTTGTACTGGATAGTTCTGATAAATGTTCCTGCATTATCTACACTAAATGGCTCAGACCACCGCCAGTTTCCCCAACCTTCAATGCAAATATGTAGCAGCTGAAAAGAATAAAAGCAAACAAAGCAGAAATAAACAATAAACATGTTAACTGATGACCCATAATAACAAGTTAACTTTATGGCAAGAAACAAGTTTTATTGCTGAAAAGGTTCTCATTATAAGAACTGAAAATGTCTATTACCTTTCATTGGAAAAATAAACAAGCTGCATGACCCATGTAATCTAGCATTGGAGGACATCATAAGTCTTGATAATCATGTGTTTTATATTCCAGAAAGTAAATAAACTTCCAGTTTTGAAAGAGAGTTTCTAAGCACGTTAGCCTATTTTATCAGAGGGTAACTTTTACATGAGGGAAACAGACTGCCATATAGTTATTTATGATGATACCCCTTTCTCTCTAGCCCAAGGAAGGTTACCAAGTTGATATGTTGTGAATACTAAAAACACAAATAAAACCAAGGCCCCAGAAAGAGATAACAACCCTTCTACTTATAGACTGAGGACAATGAATCAAGGCTAATGGAGGGATTTTCAAAATTATGCTTTCCATTCAGTGAAGGATGACACTGACCTTTAAAAAGGAGGCACAATAGCCAATCTGTAAGATGTTCCAACCCAGTAACCTGCTGGCAATTTCTGGTCCCTTCAGCACAAAACTGAACATAAAATAAACACATACAGTGGGTGGCTTTTGAATGACAAGCGCTGGGTCTTGATTACTAACACAAATATACAAGATAATAAGTACTCTGAGGGAAAAAAAATCATTCTCTGAAGCAACTTTGATATTTAAATCTTAGAGCCAAGTAGAGAAATAGAACTGTGGTTGAAACCAAAATAACATATAAACAAAATAAAAGGAATAGGTTTGGAGAGAGAAAGGTAGCTATAAAAACAAAATGGAGTATGATATATATAAAAACTGTTCTCAGATATGGTGTATCACTAAAAATGTTTGATGCAATATTAAATGTTCTGAACTAAGATATGTTATCTCAGGCATTGAGCTAAAATATTTGGAGCCCCCTAAGCGTATGGCATGTATGTTTTCTTGACCAGTTTCTGCTATTTTGTTTCTCTCACTGTTGTATGCTTTGTGTACATTTGTGATGTGTTTTCATGCTGAGAGCTCCCCCAGAGTGGATTGCAATTGGGTGATGCCTAAATTAAACACAATGTAATGCAATGCAATCCACGCCAGTACAGAATGTTATTAGCTTGAGTGTAGATTATTTGTGTTAGAGAATTCTTTCCATCTTGAATAAACAACTACTTCATTAATGAGCATTGCCAATTAATCTGCCATCAGTTTTCAACAAAAATTTGGTATCTTTTCTAACTTCATGTCACAAAAATTATTTGTATCTGACTCCTATAAAAATTGCAGTTGGCTGCCACTGTGGCTCTGCATTGAGAAGATGATTAAAATTATGTTGATATTTACATTCCAATTTGGGGCATTGGGTTTTGTTACGATTTCTTGCCCACATGTGGTCATCATATTAGATGGTAATTTGCTGGCATGTCAGGTACAAACAACTAAAATGGTTCTGAGGTTTAGGTCAAGAAGTTTCTTTAGCACATGGCCATATACAATCATGTCAGATATTCTGTAATTAAATTGAACTACTGGAAGCACTGGTTGCATGCTCCCTCTTTCCCTTTTACAGCGGATCTGTAGAGATGCTGGATGATGTGCAAATTGCATTGGTTTCGTACTTTAGAACCTGATCAAGTTTTACATTAATCCTGTATAATGAAGTTACTGCTTTTGGATATGTTTCAGTTGCTTCCATCTTCTCAATATGTGAATATGTGGAATTTAGCCAACTCCTTCCTGATGCCATTAGGAAACATTTAAAAGGTTTTGTATTTGTGTGTAATATTTTACATAGGGAGTCTTTGTAGGACTGGGTTTGGCTACATTCTTTTAAAAATGCTGATTGTTCCTATTTTCTCCCCTACAATATTATTATTTTAGTTATATGCTTTAAAAACAAACATATAGAAACATTTCAAAGCAGCCAAGAGAGAACACTTCACAGAAGTTCTGAATTTTTGTTGGTGCTGTTAATGGTGAGCCTGTTTAGTAGTAAACTATTAACCTATCTACTACATATATAACATGGCAATGCTACAATTTCTAATCCTAATTTGAACAGACCACAGGGATCAAATCTGCACATAAGACCAAGCCATGATGAATGAGCAAAAGAAATAAATTATGGAATAGTATTGGTCATCAACATGATTACTTTGTTTGACAGCATACAGAATTTTAAAGTGATTTACAATATTTAAATTATGATAGATTAAGATGAAACTAATGAAGTTTGATCAGATTTATTTATTTATTTATTTAAAAACTTTTATACCGCCCTTCTCCCCGAAGGGACCCAGAGTGGTGCACAGCCAGAATTAAAAACGAATAACAACATAGAACAACATACAATATCTTCCATTAATTGAAAAAGTTAAAAGAAAGCACAGGTGTTTGTGAAAAAGTAGATGGTTTGAAATTAGGAAAGTTCAAGAAATTTATGAAAAAGGAATTAACCTTGAAAATGAATTCATCAATGGACAAGGGAAAACATAGCTTGATTAAAAAGAAGACAGAAGGACAGCAAGTAGAATAATAGAAGGCACAGATAAAGAAGAACAAATTCAGATTAGTGGTATCATTACAAATACTCTGCTCAATATTGTTGTGGATCTCAACTTCAACATTCATGAAATTCTTCTTTGCATTAATTCTTTTAATATAAACTGGAAGAGGGAACCCAATTACCTCATATATTAATAAACAGGAAAATTTGTATAATTCATGTGTTTTCTCTTTAAAAAAGAATTATCTGTTTAGCTACAAAGTCTCAGATAAGAATCCCAAATGTCCAAACATTTGGATTCCATAGTACCATTTTCTTTAGTCCTTTGTAACTTTAGCACAGAAAAGTGGGATACTTACTGGAGATAATTCCCAGAACAGCTTAAATGCTAGTGGAATGTCAAGAAGTTCTTATTTTACTTCGCAGATTAAAAAAAACAACCTGGTGGAAATATTTACGATAAATTTGCCAAAGTGGGAGAAACATCAGAAACAAATGCTACTTGCACTTTATTTTTGGCTTTGGTTATAGAATGAACTGCAGTTTACCCCTATTAATTTAATTTGAATTATCTTTGAGGTTTCCATTCTAAATGACTGTATTTAATTTTGAACAAAATTGTTTATGGACTTCTATTGAGAATCATATATGGCAGGAGTCCCCAGTTCCCGGTCCATGGACCGGCACAGATCCGCAGCATGTCAGCAACTGGGTTGTGCAAACAAGCCAAGCCCTATTCACAGGATGCAGGCAGCATACAAAACCACATCCAGGCCATAAGTTGCTATTCAATCAGAATTTCTGGTAGTAGAATAGTAAAATAAAGCATGAGAAGAAAAAGACAATCGGGATTGCATAGAATGGGGAAAATGAATAGGAGAGATATAAAGCTAGTAGCAAATTAATTCTGTTTTTTAAAACAAAAAAACGAGAACCTTGATAAAAGCAACCAATACAGTAAGGCTTAAAAGTTTGTGAATCCATTTGAATTTATATCATCTCACCCGGTCCCCACACACAAATGAAGAAGTATAATGTTTTGAATTCATTTATTTAATTGGGTTCTGTTTCTCTAGTTTTAGGACTTACGTGGGGGACATAGCATGTTTTAGATCATATTTATGCAGAAATATTGAAAATTCAAAAAAGTTCACAGACTTTAAAGCACCACTGTAATAGAATTTGCTAAAAGAACTGGGAGGGAAAAGGGTTGAGGATAGCACCTTTTCCAATAAAACTGAGGTCTGCCCAAGAGAATTTCTGCAGAGGTCTGTACACTAAAGTTATTAACCACATCACACAGTTCAAACTTTGTTTACTAAAACCATCAAGTATGTTGGATTTCAAACCCAGAATTTCCAGCCAATATGAAGGCTAGGGCCAGTGATGTTGAATTTTGGGTGGTATAACTGAAGTACAATGCACTTGGAGGCTATCAGGATAGAAAAGCAGGTTAACTCTGCTCACAGCCAGGAGTTCGATTGTGACTGGCTCAAAGCTGTCTCAGCTCTCTATCATTCCGAGGTCGGTAAAATAAGGACTCAAATTGTTAGCGGCAATATACTGATATTTGTAAACCACTTAAAAACTGCTGTAAAACACTATGGAGTGGTATATAAATCTAAATGCTGTTCTTATTGTTCATAAGGACATTACAATTTCCAGAGGCAAGAAGTCATTGTTAGGCTGTACTTTGCAGTCTTATGCACCAATTCCCTAAGTATGAAGTTTTAGCAGAATTGTGTACAGGTAATCCTCAACTTACGACTGTAATGGACCCTACCCATGACAGTTGTAAATCGTAATGATAGTAAAGCAGATCATGTGACCTGCTCAATTTTAGGACCTTGTGTTTGCAGTAGCTGTTAAGTGAACCCATTCTTCACTTAACAGTGCAAGGAATATGGAACCAGAGTTATTCAAAGAAGTAGAAGTTTATTCCATTCTACCTCTAAACAAGAATCTGAAGTACTAATGGTTAAGACAAACTAGCAGTAGATAAGAGTCAATGGAATTCAAGCTGGGCTGGACTTCGATCTCTTGTGGGCATGAAAGGACTCCAAATCGTCAATGTGCTTGACCCCTCCCTTGGGCTCAACCTGGCCATCTCCTAAAGTGCTTTTGCCAAACACCAGAATCAAGCATTTTTTGGGCAAAAATATTGTAAATCAAGGTCACATGACCATGGGACACTATAAACAACCATAATTGTGGGCTGGTTGCTGAGCAGGGGGCAAATAAGACCATTGGATCTGAGTTGAAGGACCTTTTAAAGTCTGTCATAACTTTAAATGGTCACTAAGTAACCAGTCATAAGTCAGGGACTACCTGGACTCAAGAACAAGTGAGGGTCTCAAATCATGAAACAAGTGTGGCAGATATATTATCTGCTAGTGTGGTAGATATATTACCTGCTAGAGAAATACAGTTTGAACAAAATGCAGTGAGATGTTTAGAGGATAAGCATAAAAAGAATAAAGAGAAAACAATAATTCTGAAAATTATCTTTTTAACCATATATACTCAATAAGATGTTCAGCTGTTTTCCAAAATATGGGAATCTAAAATTCTATCTTCTTCAATTTACTGCTGTTTTAAGTAGCTATTAAATAAAGGGTTTACTTCCAAATCCCATAATTTGATTCTTTTACCAAATTTACATCTGAAACAAATATGTCTTGAGGTTTTAGCTGTATACCACTGAGGTAAAACCAAAGGAATTTTAAGCGTCTTTTTATTTATTTTTATTATGTACTTTAAATGGGCAATTACAATGCTTCTTCTCAACTATAATCAGCAAAATAACAATTAAATCTCTAAATGATGCAAATGTTAATGAAATCCAACTCTTTGAAAACTATTCATTTTAATTGAAATTACTGCTTTGCCATACTTAAAAAAAATATTTTTACAAAGGTTAAATAAAATATTTTATGGCAATCGCTGCTGCTTAGTGCCTCTGTAACGAAACACGAGACACAGGTTTTCCTTTCCAATAAGTGAATGTGGTATTTGAGACCTGATTCTAACTCATTTTATTCCCAAGTGTGAGTTGAACAAGTCAAATATGAACTAATGCCTAGAGGAAATTTTCTGACTCCGAAATATGGATTATTTCATATTTCACACTTATCTTAAAATCTGCTTCCAAAGTTCTTAAAATTCCCTAACTTGGCAAGATGAGAATGATCATGAGGAAGGAAATAGCTTCAAAACGATGAAGTTATCTCACATTCCATTAAACCAGAGGTCTCCAACCTTGGTTCCCTTAAGGCTTGTGGACTTCAACTCCCAGAATTCCCCAGCCAGCTGGCTGGGGAATTCTGGGAG
>JANHFO010009640.1:86609-103938 GCA_032468095.1 Pareas carinatus | reverse complement strand
AAAGTAAGGCACCCTCTGAAAATAAGACCTAGCGCTCCTTTGGGAGCAAAAATTAATATAAGACAGTGTCTTATTTTGGGGGAAACACGGTATTGTTTCATTTGAGATCACTAAGTTGTGGAGTTAACTTTTATTATTGAGAAGTGGACATCTCATAGTCACCCAGATAATAAAACCAACAAAACTCTAAAATAATATGCAGTAATCTCTGAATATTCAGTGATGCTTCAAGACAAGGATAGTTTAACAATGCCCAAACAGAGCTGCTTGTATTTCACTGCTTGTGGAAGACTTCGACTGCCCTTCCAGGTTTTTTAACAAGCCAAATAACATTCTGCAGTCAGCTAGGCAGTTTTACTTTCTACAGTTCTAAATGTTGGCAGAAAGACAACTGGAAAAAGCTATGATTTTCACTCCGTTGAGACAAAAGGGTTAAAATCTCCTGATCATGAATAGCATGATCAGCAGTGGTCAAGCAATATAAGAAATTGTCTTTCAATCAGCAGGCTACCTTTTCCAGGTGTGATCTCAAAATTTCATAGTCATAATCTAATTTTCCACAGCCGAACCCCTTTCCTGCTTATGTTCCACAGCAAACAGCACACTGCAGTGATCTTCCTATTTACATGCTTGCTATTTTTTCCTAAAGCATATACATAAAAATAAATACTAGAAATGCTTGCTTTTTTTAGAATCTATTTTTATTACTATTAGAATCCCTTTATAAAATCTAATAAAGAAGCTTTTATGAAGGAGCTAATCATGAAAAAGCCAACAGTTGTTTGCCTGTGGAACCAACATGAGGTTCTTCATTGCAGTTCTGTGCATACATGCACTATGCATATCCTTCAACTCCGTGAAAGCATATGCAGTTTAGGCATATATACATAGACAGAGAGGAAATTTTCTCATCACAATTAAAATATGGCTATCTATGAATTCCCTAAGAGTGGTAGCAGTTATCATCAAGGATATCCTTCTCCAAAATTCCTATTTTTTGGTTCATTGCTCAGTTTTCGGACTGCCATTTTTAAGTCGTTTTATCGTATTGCCAATTGTATTGTCTTATGTCAACAGAACGTTTGTGCTCACATTGTTAGGATTAACATTCCAAAAACTGACGATGTTTGCTTTCTCTCAAACTCAGTGAATTATCTATGTGCTTACATACAGAAGCTTGAAGTTCTTTTCTTTTTTCTTTTTAATTGGACAGTGTGTTGAGTGCACAGCAGCGTTTCTCAGTCTTGGTAGCCTTAAAATGCGTGGACTTTAATTCATAGAATAATGGCTGGGGAATTCTGGGAGTTGAAGTCCACGCATTTTAAAGTTGCCAAGATTGAGAAAGACTGCTGTACAGCTCCAAACCTGAATGAAAGATAAACATTTCTGGATTTGCTCATCCTTTTTGTTTATCTCTTCTGCCTTGCAGTTTAAGCATGGACCTTCAGCTGAAATCTGGCAAACTAAAGACAGTGGAATGCATGAATCCCGTCCCCCAAAAACTTAATTGAATTATGTCAATGCTTCGCATTTTTAACAACAGTAGTAACTATGCCGCTTGTATGGCGTACATACCTGTGGGGACTTGTGAGAGCGCCAGCTATACTGGTGACTGTGAAGACTCTCCAGCAAAACATTTTCATCTGTGTCTACCTGGCCAAACCGCAATGTCTCCTGGGTGTCATTGCATATTACAAGGTGGCTAAAGACTAGCTGTTCTGCCTCAGGGCACTGATTCTGAAAGAAAAAGAATAGAAAACCAAACAAGCTTCAGATTAATTCCAAGATGTTTGGTAATTGTCCGCCCAGTGATGAAAGTTTTTGTGTCTTTACTAGCACACGTTTCCTCATAACAAATTGATTCATTGATGAGTCCCAAAATATATACATCATTTATACATCTTCAATTGCTAACCACAAACAACAAAACAAGGGAACTGCAGGTTTTAAAAGAGTTGATATATGTTATAGATATGTGAACAAACTTTACTCACTTTTCGTAGTTATAATATGCCAACATTAGCGAAGATTCCATTTGAATTTTTAATATTTTAGGAAAAATACTTTTTAGGTAATGTTTTAAACTAATGAACCCTTCTGAACTTGGGTTTAAAGATTACTGTAGTGTCCATTCACAAGTTTTCAGAATGCTCAAGCAATTCAGATTTGTTTGTGTCAGGTTGTGTACACATTGGAAATAAAAGGACTCAATAACTTTTTAATAATAATAAAGTAATTAAAATTCTCAAAGTTATACAAGGCAGTGATGGTGAACTTATGGCATGCGTGCCACAATGGGCACACAGAGCCCTCTTTGCTGGCACGTGAGCCAAGTTGCCATGGCATCATCCCAGAGCTGAGCATGCTCAGAAAGGAGCAGTGGTGCCAGATGATGTCACAGGGCCATGCGCATGCTCAGAAAGTAGCGGCACCAGGTGATGACATCACGAGCTGCGCCTCATTAACCGTGACTTGTCCAGGCACTCAGTGTTCAAAAGGTTAGCCATCACTGATATAAGGGCTGGTTGATATTCTCTTCTATTACAAGACTACTATATTGTCAAACCATTTTGGGGGGGGGAGAGGAATCATTTTTTTTCTTTTAAAGTAGCTCAGCAGCAAATGTAGCATTTATTTGCATGAACCTCTGTCAAAAAATGAGGTTTTCCTTTATGCT
The DNA here is from genome assembly GCA_032468095.1 of Pareas carinatus. Lineage (NCBI taxonomy): Eukaryota > Metazoa > Chordata > Lepidosauria > Squamata > Pareidae > Pareas > Pareas carinatus. Next base: position 101,261 of record JANHFO010009640.1, on the reverse strand, counting down.
TGAGGACAAATCTATGAATGTTCAATTACTCAGAAATGCTTCTATATCTGGGACCATCGTTCTCTTCGAAATGCATAGAGCAAGGGTGTAAAATGAACAATACTGCAGACCATGAGGGTGATATATTAATGTACATCATAAATTTTTGACATTCAAATTAGCGAAAATACCTAGCTGTACACTCCATTCAACTTGTTCATTGTCTGTCTTCAATCAATTGTATTTGGCCTTGCTACTTCTTTTAAAAGATTAGACTAGAGCAATAAGTATATTGGGTATCTTTCTATATAATATGAACAATTGCCTTATTTGACAGTGTACAAATTATCAAAGTTTCAAAGGTTTATTAATCCCTATAATACCATGTGTTACAGAAATGATTCTTTGAAGGCAGAAGAATAAGTGGCAATGTTACAACGAGACCTTCAAGACATTCTTTCTTTACATTTTGACCTTTATATTTTCGCACTCCATCAATTTGAAGCTGATTGCCAATTCTCTGTATCCTTCATAATATATTATGTTGTCCACTTCTTCTACTGGAGCCTACAGGACCTCAACTGATTTCTTATTTTTAGTTCCATTTTTAACATTTCTATTCTCTTTGGTTACAGTTGTTATGATGGTTGCCAGTTTCACAGCTGGATTCATGTCTAAATAATTTTTTTCTTCTGTAGAATCTTTTCCCATATGAGTGGGTAAATTCTTCCCTTGTTTAGCTATTCATGGTTCTGTCAGCAATATCATGGACACATATAAAAGAAAGGAAGACATCCAGATTTCTCGACCAGCCAACTCTTTCTTGGCCATCAGATTTCTAAAGAATGCACTTTAGAAAATGCAGTTGTCAACACTTCATTTAGACCAACACAAAAGGCTTCATTCGCAGGTCTTAGATGCTCAAAGCAAGTAATCTATTACTTCTGAAAGTTATGCAAAATCACCAATGGTGATGTATGTACCTGTTCCTTGCAGAACTTGGTTTCTATGGTGACCACCTCCTCTAATGTGCATGCTTCATTTTACTGAATCTGTTTAAAAAATACTGCATTCTTACATTCACCTAACATTTCTTCTTGGCAGGATTGAATTCCTGCATCCTTTCCACAGAGACCATTTATATAACCCCTGCTTATTTCCTCTCCCCTTTTAAATGTATATGTAGATACCTATCTACTCTTATCTCCACTCAACTGTACAAGTTAGAAAGGGGGTTCAAAATAATGGGGGCAGAGGCAAGAGGATTTGATGATACAGGCTTAATGTTATATAGTTTATAATGTTATTAATTATGAACACTGTAATATTGTCATTTCTGGTGCCACCTAAGAACATATTTTGTTTTGACATTCTTTAATGATACATCTCTGAATACCACTAGCCACAGACAAGGATTTACTTCTGAACAGTTTATAAAGAGGTTTTTCTTAAAAGGTTTTTTTTAATCTGAAAAATTGTATTTTAGTCTATATAATATCTAATACTATCCATGTTACATAAATCTGTAGAGTGAAAGAATTTATTGAACTAGCATTTTGTTGACAAAAGAATTCAAACTTTAAAGGTTTATTTAATAATCTTTACCATAAATGATGGTAACCCTTAAACAAATATATCTTATTATATTCAAATATAAGGGAAAATTTATCACACATATTAATATACACAAGAACTTAAGAATTAGTGCATTATGCCCCTTATGTTTCAGAACATTTGCCCCACTTTAACTATGAAATCCTATAGAAACTCAGAATGGTATTCCTATTACATTGAATACAACTTGCTCCCAACTAAATTTTCAAGGCCTTGTAAACTTAAAGGCTATAAAAGCAGTTGCTTACAGAAGGAAATCACTGCTTTTAAAAGAAAAAACCAGTTCTATCATCTTGGGGTATGACCTGGGATCATAAAAGCACACAGCCTAGTGATGCCTGCAATGCCTACTTCTATTGTTAAAGTTTCTATCATTATTTAAGAATAAAATTAATTCACCTTTTGGGAAAAACAAATTCTGACAGAGGTTTCCGTTAATCTTGAACCCTTGACCTAAAGGTGTAAGGCCAAATTACTTTATGCTTTGTATGTCAGCTCTTATCTGCAATGTGTACAAAATTAATTGTTTCTGATACTTGGTTAGAAAATGTGAGGAATTCAATTAATTGTGGTCTGGCAGAATATTGTGTTAATTTTGAACACTGAACATCAAAAAATACTTACTAGTGGGAAGCTAATTTTCAGTATGTAGTAGAATAGAGCCCACCGAAGAAACATGTTGTTGCCAATTAACATTAATATGCAGGTCAGAGGCCACCTCAATAACTAACGCACCTTAATGGAAAAATAGGGTGAGTTTTTAATCAAGGACACTCTTGGCTAGAGACTCACCCACCACATCAGAAGATGGTGGCAAAATCTCCAGAGATGAGAGGAAACAAGGAAATTGCAACAACAATTACAGAGGCATATCCTCTGTGGGTCATTTGAACATTGCCACCACTGCATATAAATCAGGTCTAACTATTCATAGAATGTACCTGACTGGAACATCTTGCAAGGGGACATATGGCTCCACTTACACAATACTGTTGTTTCCAACTCAGGGTATTTCTTTAAAGACTCCCTATAGTTTAAGTCAGTCAATCATTTTCTGATGTGGTCTCACACATTTAAATATTTATACAATGCATTTTATTTGTACATATGTGATACCAGAGAGACTTTTTTCACTGCACAAAACAACAAAGGCCATTTTGCAGTAGTTACTCTTCAACCAGCCCATGCAAACAGGCCTCCTTCAAAATTGTTTGCTTGTTTTCTGTTAAGCACATTGCTCAAAATATGACAAAAAGCAGAAATTGGAGCTACAAAGACTCTTTTTTCACAGTGATATTTGAACCAGATGTAAAGATTTAAATCACACTAGCTCTTATTTTATGAATGTCTTTTTACAATAAGAAAATCCTGGAATGCCTTGAAAAAAGAAACTCTGATGCGAAACAGATGTTTTATCTTTTTTAGCGTTGCTATTGTAGTTTTGTGATGGGTAATTAATGCAGAAAACTTTGTATAGGTATGGAGATTGGTAAAGAGAAATTCTGGGATGAGATTATTTGGGTAATTGCAGAAAATATTTGGATATATTTTTATTAATTTTGTATTTATAGAACATCGTCATGTTTTTGTAGCAAAAACATTCATTAGAGTAACAGGGAAGATAAGTGCTTGTTATCAAATGTAATAGGATTCTTTTTTTCATTCAGCAGGAAAACAAGAAACTAAGGAAAAGTATAATTTTAAACCATGATACCATTTGGAGGGACTGAGTCAAACATTCAGTGTTCTTTGGTTGTGTCTTCTATCTGAACTAAAAGGAAAAAGCCTATGAATATTTTTCTGTTATATACAGATTGGGCCTCACTAGGTTGTTAGTGTCTACTTGGTTATTATTATGTGAGAAATACTTGCTATTTCAACTATTCCACAAATTATATTACAATCTCATTTACGCAAGTTTAAATCCATTCAAATTGGTGTATGAAATCTTGATATCTTTTCAATGGTAGAGTTGTAAGAATTTTAGTATGAAGTACTCTTTCCTGTCATAATTGTTTAATTTATTATTGCCAAAATAGATAATAAAACTAACAGGATATACTTGCTGTAGCTTCTGCCAAATATTCTTCAGAGGTTTTCGTCTGCCTAAGATAGCTGCTCACGGTTATAGCCCCTACATCAATTACTTTGTGAATCAATTTAGATACTGTATATCCTATTTAGATAACTGTGCTGAATCCAGAAAATAGTTGTGCCAGGGTATCTTCTGGCTCATTCAGAATTTAACTGAATTCAACGAGGAAAAGAACACTTTTATTCTCAAATGTTTTCCCATTGACAGTTGACCATTTCCTTGGCATTTACTACATCTTACGTTCACTCTGCAAACTTCCAGAGTCACTCAATTACTTGCTTACGCTGAAAATCTGCTCTTTTGCTATGAACTCACATATCTCTTTCTTATCTTTGCTCTCCTTGAATATGTACCTTCAGTTTCAGTTAATTACTTCATGATAAGCATAAATTGCATTACAAGGTTAGATCTGAACCTTCAAACTATGATTTTTGCTTATTCTTTAAACTGAAGAGGTCACATTTAGATCACTACTTGGACAACCATCCAATCTGTTTTGGAGTCTAAATGTAAAGAAAACCCTAACTTATTGGCCTGAATATATTGGCAAAAACCATATAATTTCTGGTTTCTGTTAAATGAGAAATGAGATTCCATCCATACCATCATACTATTCCTTTTGGGGACAGGCAATGTTACATGAAGCACAAACAGGGCATAAGAAAAACATGAGTAAGTGAGAGGAGAAAAACATATTGCAAAATTTAGTTGATAAAAACACCAATCACTATTACCCTTCATATCTTTCTACCCTTGCAAATCAGTCTTGTTTCTATTATATCTTTATTATTATACCTTTATTCAGGCATTTCCCTTTGTTCCTTAAACCTGTATCTTTTTATTTGAAGACCTCATCAGCTCCATCCAACTACAACTACTACGTCTAGTCCCAATCCATTCACACTTCTTTTGCAAATCAATCTGTAGATTTTTCTATTCAATTCGCATTCATTTAGCAACCTTTCATTCATTTTACTTAAGTGAGATGAGCAGTGTCAAAATTTGATAAATTGTCTTCCCCATAGAAAAGCAACCCCTCCCTAATCTATACATTTACCAATCATGCTCATACAAGATCATATGATAATATATGAATAGGTTTTTTTGCATTTCATTTGCTTTTGTTTCATTTTCAATAAAGTGCATGATACAACAAAGACAACCTGAGGCCAGTTTCCCATTCTTATTTCAGTCCCTTTAATCCTACGAAGTTTTTGATATTTCTTCACTCTTAGGAATCCTTAGTTATGATATCTGGTTTAACTTTTTCATTCCAGGCCCATTTGCTTACCTGTTGCCAAGCCTGAAGGGTTTTATGCAAGGAGTGGATGGTGTGTTGGCCAAAGCTGATGAATACAGGATCCACTACCATATTTCCATCCAAAATCTTTTCCATGGAATTTCCAGAAACAGAAAGCTGTCCAAATACACCAAATGGTTTTGCAATAGTTTGCTCAGTTAGATTTCTACACTCTAAAAGTTTACAGTCAATTCTAGTGGATAACTGCATGTCTCTGAAGACGGATCCATCACTCCATTGCCTGAAATAGGTATGAGGTTCTTCAAAAGAGATGATTGAATATTCTAATTCAGATGGCACATTTTTATCAGAGATAAATGGATGTAAGAACTTTGGTGGCTCTGTAGAACAAAAGGTAAAAATAAATAACTAATACTTAATATAATGTTGCAGATAAAAAACTAGGAGTGAACATATGCAGAAGAAAAATATGCCCAGACATTTTTCTAGATCAAATCAGTTTATTTTACACAAAAATTCTAAATATTATTTGACCATAGTAAAGTAATCACAAACATGAAATATAAACTAAAAAATATTGAAAACCAACATTTTCTTCACTGAAGGTTTACTGCTACCAGTAGCATTTCTATTCAAAAATGTGCTTATATCCAAGTTCTGGAATCATACAATAAAAGTCTATGACTTATTTCATTCTAAGTCACAATATAACCATTACACATGTTTTTTGGAAGGTTAACTAAACTCTATTTTTCAAAAGCTTTTTCGAAAGGCTCTGCCCACTTGAGTACTACTGAAATGCATGGATTCAGTCCTCAGAATCCTCAGCAACCTGGACATTACTAATAATTCTGGGAGTTAGTGTCCACATTTGCGAAAGGCAAGGTTTGCTTTTGAAGTTTCAAGATGAATCCTAAAGTCACAAAAAAGGATAGTCTTATAATACATAACCTGACCTTTGGTCAGAGTTTGGATGGAAAAGAGACCTTTTGTATGCCTCTTTGCATTTAGAAGTATGATATCAATAAATAAAAGATGTTCTATTCTGTGCAAAGGTTAATATGCTAAGGTCAATATTAAATGGCATTAGGAATGTTGTAAATAGCATGGTACTCTTCAGACATAGGATCTCAGTCTTGCCCTCCAGCCACATGGCCAGCAGCAGCCGCCCTGAGTCTATGGAGAGGGACGCATATAAACACAAATAAATAAATAAATAAATTCCAAATCTCTGGAAAGCATTAATTTGTCTACCCCTAAAGGGGCCCCCAACCCCTAGTCTGAGGACTGGCACCAGGTCACGGCATGCCAGAAACTGGGCCATTCAAACAAGCAAAGTTCCATTTGCCGGATGCAGGCAGCATGTGAAACCACACCCCCTCCGGTCCGCAAAAAACCCTCTCTCCACGAAACCGATCCCTAGTACCCTAAAGATTGGGGGCTGCTGCCCTACAGTCTACTAACCAGTTCATACAAGCTGCTATTGCAAAGGTGATATTGAGAACAACAGCAATTCTAATAAAAAGGAGAAATAATAAACAATCAGAGCTACCCAGAACTAAATAGCAAAAAATCCTTCAAACCAGAACAAAAATTAGAAATCAAAATTGGCAGTCACATTAGGAGAACAGAGAGGATATTCATTCAGGACTGAATGTTCAGATACAATGCTGATCTATAAGTTAAAATAAATGCAATTATTGATGTGGATAGAGATCAACATCTGATGAACCCAAAAGGGAAATGAAAAATAAGTACTATTGAAAATATAATAAATTATCAAAAAGATATAAGGAGCCAAAGCTATCACAAGCCTACAGAGAATCCTCCTTCAGATGTTTTTTTGAAAAGGAAATGAAAACCAAAATTACAGATTACTGTGTATTTGCAGAAAATAATTATCTGAGCAAAAATACTTGACATAGTCAATTTATAATAGTCACAGTTACATACATTTAATTGTTCTATCATGAATAAGTTAGAAAAGAAAACAGCAATTAAGAACAGCTTAGTTTAAAAAAAGGTTTTAAAAAAGAGAAAGAAAAAAATCTTCTGAAGGTCCTCTGCCTGGTTCAGGCTTTTTTTGTTGCTATCACTGTCACTTGAAGTGCTAAAGATGTTAATTAGTAATGGGGAAACTTGAAAATGTTAGTCATTCACCACTCTCAAAGCTGTCATTTAAGCAAGATCTCAGGCTTTAGAAATTGCTTAAATATTTGCTCATTTCTCATGGAGAATATTATTTGAAATTAGGCAATCTAACAATATGTCTTGGAAATGAAACTGACAATAATGCAAGCACACATTACTGAATGAATTCAGGTGAATTGCATCTCTACTCCCAATTTCCTTTTAAAACAATACGGTAATTGAGTTTTGAGCACTTGGTACTTCCTTTGCAGTCTTTTAAGATACATACCTCTGCCCAGCTGATCCAGATGGTGGCAAAGATGAAGTTCAGCATGAGCAAACTGAATTGAAACCCCCAGGGCGGGCACGTACCAGGGAGTGAAGCAGGAATCTACCCTAGTACAGGCTGCTAGGGCAGTAGGAGTCACAAACTGATCAGATATACTCTGAGAACCTGATTCACTTTCTGAACTGGGGGAGGGAAGTGAGGAAAGACAAAAATATTGTTTTAATATACTGAATTAAATTAAACAGCAGCATATTTGAGGATCAAAACTCCAATAATGAGGTCATTATTACACACTATCAAGTATCAATATATTAAGTATGTTCCAAGCATTTGGAACAATTATTTCAATAACAGCAACATAACAAGAATATATTATGTTCCATTTAAATTAAATAAACTTTTCTGAGACAATATTCTCCAAACTTGCACCTGAATTGCTTTCTACTGCATATACTAGTCATCTAATTATTTCATCAACTGCTTCGTATCTGCAGCATACCTGAATGTGTGTGTGTATTAATAGTTGTTGATGCTTTCAAGCAAAGATACTGATTATTTTATTTGTACCTGTGTGTATCTCTGATGCTTTGATGCTTCCTGAGTTTAGTTTGAATACCAGTAAGGTATTTTTAAAGTGCTGGAAAGAAAAAATTCTATCCTCACTTAGCCATGAAGTTTTTACAGATGAACCCAGATGAACCTGGGTCAATTATTGTTTGTTTGATTGAATTAACTTCACCAGATTGCTGAAGGGACACAGTGTAACAGAAACAAATTCCTTACTTCGAACACAAACATAAATGTTCAAACATTCACTTCTATTTGAATTATTCAATTATTTGAATTGTTATTTGAATTCTATATTGTAGTCAATCTTGATAATACCTTTGAAACATGGCTAAGTAAATACAATGAGCTATGTACTGGGCTTATCTCAACAAAACACAGTTAAATATAACTGCAGGTTGGGATTCAGATGCAATACTGCAATTTATTAAAAAGAAAAGCTTCTAATCTCTTTGTGATCATACCAGAGAAAGACAGGCGGGGACCACTTGAGTGCAAGATTTGCCTAGACTTCTTTATATCATGACCAATCAAGTTACCAACAGCAAGACTTGGATCATTTTAGCACTGTTCCAGACCTGTAAATCTAGACCTGTGTAATGTGTTGTCTTAGTCATCTATCTCAATAAAATTTCTTTCAGTAAATAATACATTGGTTGAAGAGTCATGTGTTCTTTACTGGTTCTGTGTTCTAGCTTGTTATTAAAAAAATAGCATGATCTCTCTTTGTGAAATAAATCAGTTACATAATCAATACTGTATTTACCTTTGGTCATCCCCTGAATTCTGGTTGCTGTTCAGAACAATTCTCCAAAGATCTGAAGCTACAAGCTCTTTCGGATCAGTTATTAAGTTGATGCTTGGCAGGGACAACTCACAAACTTTGCTTTCCGATAAGCTGAACTCTCTGAAAGCAATAAATGACTTCTGGAGCTCATCCCAGTATTCCAAACTGCAGGGGATCTGTAACAATTGCAAATCTTACTTGCCTGGCATTTCTTGACAAATTAAAAAACATTTATTTGCAATGTAATATATAGTTGCATCTATTAGACAGAGATCCTTTCTCTCTATGCATGCATCCATCCTTTGATAAATACACACATACTGTACATAATGTCTGTCTGTCACTCTGTCCATTGATTTCACTGAAATCCCATTTTGGCACTTCACAAAGATAAAAAGATATAATGACACAATCCATAATCAAATTGAAATAGAAATATATTTTTCAGGATGTATAAACACAAGTCCCAACAAGAATCAGTCTATAAATTTCAGCCAAGATGACATCACAATCTAAATGCCCTTTGGAAGAACTTTATTTTAAGCTGTTTCTGGAAAGCAGTAAAGATGGAAGTCAACCTCATCTCCATTGGGAGGCCATTCCAAGGGACCGATGCTGCCATTGAGAAGCAGTACTTTGTCAGAATCTATTTTTTAAAAAGGTGTAATATTAATACAATTGACACCAATATTTATCTCATTTGGATTTGAGAATATTTCTTACCACACAAAGGGAATATTAAGTACTGTGTACACATTTCTCTAAATTATGAAAAGTAAAATGCAAGCGGATATTACTGCAATTATCAAAGAAAAAAACAAGAATGAATTTTGTGTTTATATTTAGAATACATTTACTTAGATTTACTTTTTAAAAATTCCATTTTCACATATACCAAAAACTAAGCCAGAAATCAGTGTTTCCCAGGGCACATCTGCAATAGATCAGGAAGTATTTTGGAGCACAATTATCTTCTTGGAAACTTTTCATGCAGGGTGTAACTCTGTTCAGGATAGGATATCCACCTCATCTCTGTCATTAGAGAAACCAACCATCAAAAAAAAAAGAAAGGTTCTTATCTAGATCAATTTGTTAACCCTTAAACCACCAATTGCTGTATTTAGTTGGCAGGTCTGAACTGTCATTGCTGTTCCTTAAACTGCTGATAAAGAGAAATGAGGTGTGACCCACATCAAGTTGTAAAATTCTTTTTTTTTTAACTTAACAGCTTTCTATAGAAATGTAAAAAGGAGAGGCAATAAAGCACAGCATGAAACCCCAGAGTATGACTTCATTAATAACAGCAGTTTTCACTGACAAAACTAAGTGAAGAGACAGGTTTGGTTTTGCTTCTAGTTTTAAATGATCCCCTAATCTGATGGAGAATATCTCCCAATATGGGATTTCAACTCAACTTTAATTAGTCCATGTAACTGATTTCCTGAGAAAACCACGTATGATTACGTTCTGAGACTACAGCTTTAAGGAGCATACAAAGCAGCTGAATGTAGTTTTCTGGATTTCCACTATGGCCTGTTAGAAGAATTTAACAGATAAATATAGTGTGACAATCTGAGTGGGCACAGCCCCTCAGTGCACAAAACATACCAAAGAGTATATCATTTAATCTTCACTTTCCAACTCTGAGAATCCCCAGACACTCAGAATTAGAATTAGAATTAGAATTTTATTGGCCAAGTGTGTCTGAACACACAAGGAATTTGTCTCGTGTACATACTTACATACAAAATTGTGATTACAATCATAAGATACATTCACAATCATACAGTACATTCATCATGTCATGTACATATAAGCTACAATCGACAAACCACAATCTTAATCATAAAATACATTCATAATGTCACAAAACACATTCATCATGTCATATGATAGATTTTTGTGATAGGTTTAGAACAGTCATAGAAAGAGCAATAACCAATCTACAAGCTGATGTAGTACCAGTTAAATGATTCCTGGCGACAGTGGGATTAATCTGCTTAGTGGAGTAAAGGGTGAGCTTTGATCTCTTTTCCCAGTTGTCCTGCTTTATTTTGTTTATTTATTAAGAAAAATTATATGGTCACTCAACCCACTCACGGTGGTTCCAGGTGGCTTACAGAAGTAAACCCCCAAATACAAAAACCAATAATCTCCCAGCCCACAACGACAATAAAAAACAAACCACTTGATGGGCTCCATATCTCTCTGGGGTTCCCAGGACCACTGGCAAAACCATGTCTTCAGGGCCCCTTGAAAGAGTATGAAGCTGAGGACCTTCCTTCCATGTCTATGTGCCCCAACAGGATTATTGTATGGTAGGAATGATTTAAGTGATTTAGTTTTTAAGTAATGTAGAGAGTTGGAAAACCCTCTTAATCTGTTAAAGCCATTTTATTATATACCAGGAACTGGCTATATAATCACTAACAAGTTTGAGTTAACTATAAAGAGGCTTATTTTTACATTGATTATTAAAAACCTAAGCAGCAAAAAAGCAGGATTTTTAGCTATAGTCCTTCATTTTACTATATGCAATACCAAAAATCCTGTTAATATCAGCAAGCACATTGAGTACCTTAAAAACTGAATTCATGTTTAAAAATACACACTGTAATGTTTCTGTCTCTGTATTTTTATGTGTTTGTTTTAAATTGCCTGTAAGCCGCCCTGAGTCCTTCGGGAGAAGGGCGGGATATAAATAAAATTTATTTATTATTATTATCACTGAGTAACTGGTTACAAAATGCTATGTCTTCAAAAGTAAAAAAAATCATACTACCTAATATGAAATATTAAAAAGAAAGTTATAATCCAGCACACAAATGCTTAGAAAGGGAGAAAGTCTCACCAAAATGCACAGTTTTATAGCTTCAAAGATCTTTATGAATTGAATTTGGGAATTTAAACTGATTTACATTATATATTTCTAGATACCACATTATTTATTCTTCTGGTTGGATAGGTGGCCCAGCCTGATAATTTTTAAAAAAGATGAATGCTTAATGCAGTAGCACCTGCCAAAAATAATAAGTCTAAAACTTGAATATCAAATATATTGTATAAAATGACTCATGGGCAGGAGAAATAAGATTATTAGGTGCCACTGAGAGTCCCATAAGAAAAATAAAATTGTATTCCTTTTGTCTTGAAAAATAAGATTAATAGTCAAATAATGCTTATTCCCGAAATATTGCTGTTGTCATTACTGCAAAAAGAACATTGGGCTTCATTGTTGCTGAAATGTATTTCACAAGAAGTTGTAACACAGCTGCTGTCTTCATTTGTACACCATGACTATTGGCTTGTTTGTTTATTTGCATGTAGACTTTATCTCAAGCAAACTAAATAGTCATCCAAGAGCATCAAATCAGATTTCTCCAGTTCTGAGTCACTTTCCAACCAGGAAACCCACATGAGAAATCCTTGATTTGACCCAAGATAGAGTTCTGATTGGAAAAATAGATTAGTTGTTCAGCATTCCCATCCTTTAAAAAAACATAATGCTCAGAATAACTTTTGGTTATCAAATAATTTTTAATGGTCTGTTTTTTTTAAAAAAAAACCCATATAATTCCAACTCTCCCTGTAGTTTCTGTCTACTTTAACACAGCCTGTGTCACTGCACTGTCTTCTTTGTTATCACTGTTGTCATTCTCTTCATCTCAACAATCAGCATCATTATTTCAGGTGATTTAAGGTTGATCCAGGGCTCCTCTTGTTTTGTCATGATTTTATGTAGCAATATTTCTACTCAACTCTAGCTTCTAACAACCATTTCCAAGCTGGAACCCTCACTTTTTTCTTTACCCCACTTCCTTCCTGGCTATTCAGATATGCAGTTTACTATACCTGATAAAACATCCACTGAACCCAAAAATGAGATTTTTGTGTTGTATAAATCTGCCAATTCTTAATGCATCCCTTTTGGTGCTCTTTGGAATGTTCTTGGCTATCGGGCAAGAAGCTCATAACTGGCGAGGTACGACTTCGTACGTTTTTTGCAACGCACACAGTTAGGAAATTGAAATAAAGAGGAATTTCCAGACAGGGAGAGCTCAGTCTGCTTCATCCGTCTTCATCACTTTAAGTTTTCAAGAAGAAATTGGACAGCCATTTGTTTTAGGGTACTGCACTGAGCAAGGAGTTGATTAGATGACCTCTAAAGTTCCTGTTATTCTATGTTGGACATTTTATAAATAAAATAATAAACACTAGACATTTCCCATTTTTTTAAAAAAAAACGCTTAGGGGTCCTTCATCCAGAATAAAAAAAGTAGCATCTGGTCACTCCTTCAGGTCCTTGAGAGTATAATATCTGGGGATTTTTTTTGGGGGGGGGAAATGCTTTTGTAACCCTGCAGCATTTGGCCTTGTGTACATTTCAGCTCTAACACGACAATTTAGGGGACAACCTGAATGCACTTACAATTTTAATTCCTTACAGACAATTGGAATTTTATTTCTTCTTTATTTATTTCTCTTCTTGTTCCTTTCAAAGTTACTAATTTTTCACGTGTTCTATCCTCTCACTTTTCACCCTCAGTAGTTTTTCTCGATATGTACATCTGCCAAACTTTGACATTTACCTATTTATGCTGCCACTGCATTCTATTTTATTTTTCAGATGAAATATTCAGAATTAAAAACTTCCTGAGGGGATTATATAATTAAATTGCTTTCTCTTTTGTACTCTAACTGATAAACTATCTTTTCAAAGATGAATATTTTAATAGTTCTCCTTGGAAGCTTTTTTCTCCCTTTGAAAAAGCATACTGTTTCCTCATGATTGCATTCTCTGAATATCACAAGTTCAACAAGATATGAATAATCATTCAAGACAAAGCAGAATATGTTTCAGACAGTAATTAATTTGTGAAACAAGAGGCGGTGGCTGCATGATTGCATGGAAATTAGTTTTTTAATTTGAAAGTTTTATTTGGCAACCTTTAATATGTTTGCAGGGTTGAAAAAAAGGAGAAAGAGAAACTTGTACTTAATATGTGAAAAATTCCCTTTCAAGTTCCTGATGCTAATAACTGTAAAAATGCTGGAATCCAAAATAGGAACCACATGTAAAAGTTGGCACTAACATGGATTATTTTGCTTTGGTTATAAAGTGAATCCATTCAATAAATGACATGGTTTAATTTTGGAGACTAGAAAAATTTGGAATATAGGCTGTGCAGAGAATTACCTTGCTCGATGGCAGGTCATTTCAATACTTTATAATGGTATTTTAGTTTACCTTGACATGGAGACCCAGCCTCAGTTAATTTTCAGAAGCCTTGGATAGCTTCTCTATCTGCTAGTGGGGGAACATGAATCAAGGTCTGTAAGCTTTTTACATTTTTATAGGTTTATGCGAAAGAGATGCAGGAGACGGCTGTCGAGGATTTTTATGGAAAGGGAATTTATCAACTCTGAAGTTTTTGGTAATTTTATGAATTCTTTATTATAAGTATTGTGTGACTTTTTTTTTCAAACTTGGCTTTTGAGCTTCAAAAACTTTCGGAATATCCATGTTTCACATGGAACCCTGTTTTCTGAAGTATTGATTCAAAATTTCCTGATTTAGAATGTTAAGAATTAAGTGAGACTCAGCTTGGTATAGTGGTTGAGGCACCAGGTTAGAAACCAAGGTATGATGAGTTCTATTCCCACCCTAGGTATGAAAACCATCTGGATGACTCTGGGCCACTCTCCTTCAGTCCAATTAACTTCCCAGATTCTTACTGTGGAGAAAATAGGTAAAGGAAGGAGTAAAACCTACTTCCATTTGGAACGTGCAAATCATTTCTGATCTGGATAATTGTAGGCTCTCATCCTGTACTAACATGCTGGGTCAAGAAAAAGTCTTTGATATGGATCAGTGGGTCCCAAAGGGGGTGCTACTTTCCCCTGAGGAGCAGTGGGATGGCTTAGGGGGT
>JANHFO010009640.1:48524-61530 GCA_032468095.1 Pareas carinatus | reverse complement strand
CACAGTACCGGCAATTTGACATCAAGATGTAACCAAGCTCCCATCTTCTCACCTGGGAGCCTGGCCAGTCCAACAAGCCACCATCACCATCTTCCATCTCCAAACAGCCTTAAAGGGCCTGGCTGCAACCAAAACCTCAATCCAGCCAGCTGGTAAACCTACAGCTTGCCTCCAGCTTGCCCTCCTCTCAGTCGTGGAGCAGATGACAAAGCCACCAAGAGGGACATCAGACGACAACAGAAGATGGTTCCTAACTGAGACTGTCTGGCATGGTTCTTCCCTCGGCGTTTTCACACACTGGTGGCCACACCCCACAAAGATGGAATGGGGGGGCAGCGAAAGACCAAATGCTAGCAGCCTCAACATCGACCAGGAGGGAGCAGCGTGGCTCGGCAAATAGCTGCAGCAGCCAGCCCGAAACACCCGGCTGCCAGGCTGCAGCCTCCACGCAGTAGCCATCTGCGCTCTCCACGTTCTCCGTGCTCTCCCACAGCGCCGCCGCCGCCACCGCCGCCATCATTGCCGGAGGAGCCGCCTGCAACATCTCTGACAGCAGCTCCACTCTCATGCTCGTCCGCTCGCCAAACGACTGCCCCCCTACTCCAAAAGGTAACAAACGGTAGTAGGGGGAGTTCCGCTGTCAATCCCAGCCATTTGAGCCGAAAAAAGAGACCGTTCCGACCCTCCTGCGTCCGAAAAAGCTCCGTTCTCCTAGTTCCGCCCTCCTAACCTGCTGCAACCACCGCGGCCATTTTCTAGATAATGTAGGAGTTGTCAAATTATGTGACAAATCTTTGAATGAAACCAAAGTTTTCCCTGGAATTATAGTTAGGCAAGATATAAATTTACTTTAAATTATTACATTTTAATCTATATATATATTAAAGTTAAAGAATTCTCTAACTTTGCAGTATCACAACTGCTTATTCTAGGCTTGTGCAGAAATAGCAAACGGCAAAGTATAGAATGAATTTTGAAAACAATTTCCTGCAGAGAATCTTGATGGGAAAAAAATAAATTGTTTGTTAATGTATCAGCTTGAAGAGAAGAATCAAGTAAAATGACATAATGCTCTCTCCTTTGCCTTCTGAAGCTCAACATTTTTATGAATGAACTGGATGAAACTATTCATAAATCTCACAGGGAAAGAAACAGGAGTTTGGCAAGCAAAGCAGAAACATTTCTCTCTGTTAATTTCCATCCATTTGAGTTTATTAAATGTATTAATTTATTAAATTAAATTATTCATTTAATTTTATTTTTTAGATATTTTTTTCTTCTAATGCATTTCTCACTCCTCACTATGCTTTCTACAAACTTTGTCAATGTCTTTTCTATCAACTCTCTCATGCAAGTCACTTATGTCCGTATTAAATAGCAATGTCCAGGACAAAGCATTCCTCTTGATATTTTTCTTCAGGTTAAAATTCAAGCCATCAAAGAGCACTCTTTGAGCACAATCTTTCAGTAACAAATTGGAGCAGGTTCAAGGCATGATAACAAGATGATGAATGGTTTGGTCCATAAGGAATGGCACTCTATCCTTAACCTCCAAAAATATGATTAACAGGATATACGATACCAGTCTTCAAATATTTGAAAGACTGTCACATAGATGAGGAATAAACAGGACTAGACCCACTGGGTTAAAATTATAAGGAACTTAAGTTCAGACTAAACATCAGAAGGAAAGTGAGCAGAATAAGCTGTTAGAGGACATGATCAGTATCCCTCATTAGATGTCTTCAAAATGAGACTAGAGTGCCATCTGTCAGAGCTTCTCTTGTGATTCTACATAAAGCCAGGGGCAGGGGGGCGGCAACTGTATGTCCTCTATAATCCCTTCCATGTTATGGTCTGTAGTACATAACAATTTAAGGAAGGAATATATTCTGAAATTTGCCACGTTTCCCCGAAAATAAGACCTACTTATATTTTCGCTTCTTGCTGGAATATAAGGCATCCCCTGAAAATAAGAACTCCCCAAAAATATTATTTTGGGGGGATGCCTTACTTTCGGGAAAACATGGTAGATCGCCCACCCCCACCCCCAAATAACATCCGGCTACGGACGCTCCTTATCTGATTCAGAGGGCAGCAGATAGATCAGGTGGGCTGAAGACTGTAGCGCTCCAAATTTGCACACTTTCAGCCAGATTGGAGGCGCCGACTACTCGAAGCGCTTCCAAAGCGCCTTCCAGCAGGCTGAAAGCGTGCAAATTCAGAGTGCTGCAGTTTTCAGCCCACTCGATCTTTCTGCAGCCCTCTGAATCAGGTAAGGAGTGTCCGAGGCCGGGTGTTATTCGGCGATCTACAGTGGGCGATCTACCGTGTTTCCCCGAAAATAAGACATCCCCCCAAAATAAGACAAAGTCCATCTTTGGGAGCAAAAATTAATATAAGACAGTGTCTTATTTTCGGGGAAACACGGTATATCGTATACATAGTTTAATAATAATTCATTTTTACAGCAGAAATATAAAAACAAGCAATTTCAGATAAATACTTACTTGTCCATCTGCCCTGAGTTTGCTGTGCTTTCAGCTCTCATACGGGTAAGTGCAGCAGCAGCTTCATCCAATGCACAGCTGACAGAAGAAGTTAGTCTACGAAGCACCTCAGGATCTGCAAAGGCTTTACCATCAGCTGTGGATAACTTACCTATTCCTTTTATTTTAGATGACAGACCACCAATTTTATAACCGGAAAGAAGAAAATAAAGACAATTAACAAAACACTATTCACAATACTAATAGCATAATTCTTAAGCAAACATCTACAAAATGATAATAGTTGAAAATTGCTTTGGAGAAGATGCAATACCATTATATTATATTCTTCATAACTTGGTAACATTCTACAAAAAAATCACATTCAACTAGCAAAGAAAAAGCACAACTGAGTAAATATTATTTATTTTTTTGGAAGTGGTATCATTTTAAGATTTAAAATACATTTCTAAACAGCTAGCAAAGCAGCACCATTTAATAATCTACAGATAAAATATGCTTATTATTTGCTAAAGACTGAAAGTTCCAAAAATGTTTGAATAAAAAATTTATCTGATACTAAAACTTGGCAAAGGTGGGCTTTTAGAATATTACTCATAATTAAGATACAATAAGAATTACATGGTTTACTTCTGATAGCAGAGATCCAACATGATCTCAGATGAGGATCAAAAGGTCTGGGCAAGTTTATATAGGCAAAGGCAATTCTTCAGATAACTAGGTTATAGTCATAAAATAAAGTAAAACTCCGTAAAGGAAAGTGATGGAGGCATTGCTATATTAAGTAATGGTTAGCACCAATTTCAACACAGAACCTTTGTTTTGTATCAATTAACGTTTACAGTATTTAAACTTCACTCCAGAAACCACATACAAACACATAGCGACAGTTAGCGACTATATCAACTGGCAGCCATTTGCAAATATGACAGCCATAAATAATTCATTTTCCAACCAAATTTTGTGGTTTTTTAAAAAAGCTCAAAAGCTATTTATTTGAAACTCACAAATGTCTGGTAAATTTTAGGCAGCAGCGCAAACAGGTTGGGGATTTTCTTTAAAATCAGTGTGTATTTACCTGCAGCTTCTAGTAAAGCTTCTAATCTAGCTTGGGTTTCTGGATCTACTGTTCTGAGATCAGCATCATCAGCAGTACTTGACAACAGCAATTTGGAAGCTGTCTCAAGCATTGGATTCTCCAAATCATCCTGATCCAAAATAAATGACTCCACCTAGAAGGAAAAATGAATTTTAATTCGTATGTTTATATTGAAATAAGAGTCTCTACATATAAGAACATTTATACTGATTTGTTTCCAAGCCATCTACTTGCCAGTTTCATGAAATTTCAGAATTAAAATAATTTATTCTCTTTTCTAACTACTACTACTCTTTTTTTTCTGACTCATTATCTAAGAACTATAATCAATTCTTTTACTCTTGCATTTGGAAAAAATAATTCATTTAGCCTGAATTCTGCAGGCTAAAACCTGGGAACGGCACATGAATTCCAACAGCACTTGAACTATTAATTAAACTACAGAAAAATGTTTGCACAGGAATAAAATTTACTAAGATCAACACTGAACTTACACTCTGTAGCTTACATTCTGATTGTGTTCCTAAGCAAGTAAAAATGAAGATTATTTTTAAAAGACAGCAAATAAATCAAAAATTAGAAAATTCATCCAAAACATTATGCAGATATTTAGAAGGTATAGCTGGTACATGCAGCAAAATTTGCTACAATGATCTTATTATATCTTTCCTATAGTTTGCTAACTTATTTGTAAAATAAGGTACACAAAACAAGGCTTCATAATATAGGCTGAGTTTATACATCAAACAGTAAATTTGTAATGAATGGGCCATAGCATGCTGAAAAAGAAACAACAGTAGGTTTGTCGGGCTAGAACCATACTTATTAAAATAACTTACAATTTAAATTAAATTTAAGCAATTTAAATTCACCATGTTCCTCAATTTGGGAAAGATATATTATATACCATTTTATGAATATGAGATAAATCAACTTCTGCAAGTATAAACCTGCTTGAATAAATTTTTCTATTGATTTCGAGGAAGATCACAATCACAGGCACGCCTTCAGATAGATCACCTTTAATGTTGACTTGGAGTCTTGATATATTGATCTAAACCCAGAAAAAAGTAATAAAAAGTTCTAATAACACCATGATGAATAAAATATGCTGATCAGCTAGTTGCTGCACTGTGAACCAAATGATGTTTTTAGGCAGAATTCATTGCTGTAGCCTAATTTCAATGATAACAGTGTATGTTTAATTATTAATAGGGCAGCGAAAAATACTTTACCTGACACATTAAAGTTAACATATTTCTTGCAATTATTGCCCTTTGGATTCAGAGGACAACACAGGATCAAGGAGCAAGTCCAATTTACAAACCTGAACTATTAAGACTCCAACCTATTCAAGAAGAAGTTCAATTTCAGTTCCTGAAGGTGACTTTCTATTGACTGAGATCACCTTCTGTTTATACAAATTTTAAAGACAAAACACAAAAATAACCCAATATGCTTTATGTTAAATGATATCTTATGGATATAACCAAACAAAAAGGACCAGAAGGACTACAATATAGTAGTCATAAGGCTAGCAATATACAATTTTCAGGAAATTTCAAAATGTGATAGGAGGAAAGAGGTAAAACACACAGTATACCGTTCTATATACTTTCTTAACTAATTTAGCTTCACTTTCCTATTTTGAGAGTATAGTAAAACCTTAGATTGAGAGTATAATTGGTTCCAGAACCATGATTGCAACCCAAAGCACTGGTATATCAAAGTGAATTTCCCAGTCAGCTGACGCTCTGGGGGCTTCCCCCTGTGTCTAACAGCTGATTTGGAACTTTAGAAACAAAATAACATGGCCCCTAAAACAAGAAAACACCAACCCCAACAGAGAGCAAGCAAGCTGCACTCTAGATGCTGGAGAATAAAGAAACACATTTTTTCTTCTTCACTCTAAGCCTGCAGAGAAAGTAAACTCCTCCAAAGCTACAATGTTGCAAAGGGCTCGTTAACATAAAGGATTCATTTTGAAGCAAATATTTCCAATAATCCAAAATTGAACAAATTGAGCCAGGAAGTGAAACAAAAACCTAAAGATAATGAAAATCTGCATTCCCCCACCCATTCTTTTGAGCAGCTGGCTCAGATCTTTTCAATTCTACCACCAGTGATCTCCTGTAGTCTCCTGGCTTGGGAAGAAAACCCTGAAAACACTTAAAACAAGCTGATTTGGCTGTTGGTGCTCAGCTGGGCTCTGGGGCTTCTCTCTGTGCCGAACAGCTAATTGGCTGTTGGGCGCCCTCAGGCGGGCTCTACTACACTGATAATGCAAAACATCGCTCATTTATCAAGTTGAAAATTATTAAAAATGTTTGCTCGTCTTGCAAAACACTCGCAGACCAAGTTACTTGCAATCCAAGGTTTTACTGCATGCTATGTTGGGAACATCATGACAAAACAGATGCAATGAAATCAAGGCTTGTGTAATTAATATCACAACAAAGATTCAGACACAGTCATGCCATATGCACAAAGAATAGTTGGACAGTCTACTTTTTACAATTGGCCCCTGAACATACAATCAAAAAAATAGTATAAGATCAAAGAACATTCTTGATGTATAAGATGAAAAACAAACCCTTCTACAATATTACTGAAGTCTATTCTCTACATCAGATATTCTAATTTTCTAAATTAGCCCATTTTAAGATGAAACAATATTCAAAATATTTCACTGATTCTTTAGTTTTAGAAAAAAAAGTGCTGTAGATCTCAGTGTTATGTGTGTATTGATGGTTCCTTGCTCTAAAGCTCTGGACCCATCCACATGCTTTTTTTGGTATGTATTCACTATTATACAGGCAAATTATCGTATTTTCCGGCGTATAAGGTGACCCCTGCACTGAAGCGCTGTCCTTTGATTTTTGCGCTTCAACGGTGATCTAGCCTCCAAAACCAGACCTGGGAGGGAGACAAACAGGTTTTGCCTCTCGGCGGTGGTGGGCAGTTCGAAGGCGTCGCTCGGTGGAGCAAAACTCGCCAGTGGCGAGCGGGCAGGCAGCAGCGGTGGCCGGACCAGATTCTTCTGCTCCACCCCTGCACCAGCTTTTGTAAGTTTGGAGGCTAGATCGTCAGCTGGCGTGGTGGGCTGAGGAGGAAATGCGGGTTATTTCCCCCCCAAAAAAAAACCGCGAAGGGGAAAAAGGTGGCAAAACTTAAAAGGCAGAGCTTCAATGCAGAAGTCGCGTTATATGACGGAATATATGGTAAATTTTGACAATAGTTTTTCAATACTAACTTTTGCACCCAAGCCCACAGAAGATATAACACTTTTATACAGTACCTCCAAAGACGCAAACCACCATGTCCAGAAGAAAGAGGACCCAAAACTGATGAGATTTCCAAGTGAGCAATAAAACATAATAGCAGTCATAGCCAAAACCAAGACAAAAATATTATCCCTCACATGCTTTGGGGAAAAGGATATGTTTCTTTATCAAAATAACTTATAGTTGTTTCTGAAACTCCAAAGATATTTTCAGATTGGCTCATTACAGACTTATCTAAAGAAAAAGTGAATCTAGCATACTCTACTTGTTTGAGAAAAAAGGCAGCCTAAAGTAGAGTCATATCAGCTTTCAAAAACCAGTGAGTATTTTATTCGATAGATACATCTCAAAACACATCAAGAAAAATATCCATGTTCAAAATAAATAATAGGGAGAGTCTTGTCTCCTCCTCAGTTTCAGTAATATTTTTCCCAATCAGGACTCTTTCTAGATATACAGCTTTCAATTTCCAGTACTCCTCTGTCAATATATTTATTGCTAAAACTTGTGGGCATTTCCAAAGTTTGGTATCCTCCAGATGTAGGGACATCTAAAAAGCTCATTTTGGCTATTTCCATATGTTGAGTGAAAACCTGAATGAAGTGGATCCAGAGTAAAGCTATGTGTTCATTATTTAGGTTTATTAGTCATGTTATAAAAATATGTTATATTTAAGGTTCATTATATATTAGTACAGATAATCTTCAACCTATGACCATTCATTTAACAACCATTTTAAATGACAATGGTAATGAAATAAATGGCTTGCGACCAATCCTTACACAACTGTTGCAGTATCCTTGTTGTCATGTGGTCAACAGCTGGATGCTTAGCAACCAACATGTATTTAGGACAGTTGCAGCATCCAAGGGTCATGTGATCACTATTTGCAACCTTCCCAGGGACCTTCAACAAGCAAACTCAACAAGGAAAGCCAGATTTTCCTAATCACTATAACACTTCATTTAATGACCATGGTAAAAAAAAGGTTGCAAAATCAGGCACAGCTCACTTAACCACATTGCAAAGTAATGGAACTTCCAATCCCAATTGTGGTTTTAAGTTGAGGACTACCTGTACTGTCATTGTTATTCCATTATCATAAACAGAAATAACTTCAACACTCTTACCTTTAGTCTTACAGTTGACTTTGACATTAAAATTTCCATTGAGGTTTGATAAAGATACCAACAGGCGAGGTTTAAAGGGATTTGGGCAAGTTTCCACTGAAACCATAATCTGAGTGGTACGGATAGAAAGCTGCTGACAACAGGAAATGCTCATCCATAGATTTTCTTGTGCTGAAGCTTTTTCCCTTCCATAACTATGATCTTCAGAGCTGGAAATCTTATTTTTGCAGCACTGGGATGTATATGTGTCATCCTTCTTTGGAACACTATCAGCTGTTGAAACATTTCCCTCCTGGGCCTCATAATCACTCTTTTGCCTTAGCTTTTTCAGAAATTGCTTTATTTGATCTAGCTTGACAAAACTGATATTGGCTTTCAGAGGCTTTGATATATCCACATTTATGTTGGCTGTGGGAAACAGAAAGAGAGAGAAAGAACGAGAGAAAGAAAAGTTTAATACAGCCTTTTGCTTGTAAAAATAATCTAATCTCAAACAGCTATGGTGGCGAAATGAATTTATAGACTTATAGATTTGTTAGGTAATATATAACTGAGGTCTGTACTTTAGAGCAATGTAACTAGACATTTAAAAATAAATTCTTTTTGTACTAATGAATATTTAATTATTAATTATTAAAAAGCACAACCCAACAACACATAAAAAGAAGGGCTGGATGAAGACCCCTATTCAGCTTCATGAAGATTCTATGATCCGTAATACACTGCAACGAATGTGATTACAGAAAGCAGAAATAAATTACCTTCAAGGTATCTTTCTTTTTTTTAAAACAAATACTTTATTACTTACAAATTTAAAAACATTTATATACAAAAGTACATACATACATTTTTCCCTTCAATTCTTGCCATTGAGAGGTTATTCATAATTCTTTCTCTTCTATGTACGTCCTTTAACTATTACTTTAATATTTGTCATTTTAAAAATGATTTTTGTTACTTTAGTTTCAAATCCATTGATCATCAGCATTTCTGTAATAATTGAGACTCTCCTTTTCTTTTCAAATAGCCATATGATCTTTAGATCTTACGAAACCAAAGATGCATGTATCATATATCCTATCATATATCTTATCATATCATATCATTTTGTATCATGCCATATTGTATCAAATCTTATCATATCTTATCACTTTAATTTCAAATCCATCAACCATCAGTGTTTCTGTGATAGTTGTCCCAATTGGGACTCTCCTTTTCTTTTTAAACTGCCTTATGATCTTTAGATTTTAGACGAATTTTGTCCCTTCTTTCTGCTCTTTTCTCCCTTTTCTCTTTACCCTCCTTTTTCTACTTACCTTTCTACCTTTCTTCTTCTCCTTCTCCTCCCTTCCTCTACTTATTCTTTCTCACCATCTTCCATTCATATTACATCACTTAATTCCTATTTCGCTTTTTACATTTAGCTACTAATCCTTCTTATCTTACCCTCCTCTGCTCTTATTCTTTGTATTGTTCTTATTTCTTCTATTCTCTTCTTTCATTCCTTCTTCCTTTGCTTTCCCTTTCCTACCTTCTTCCTACCTTCTTCTACCTACTAGTTCTTTTCTTCCATTCTCTTCCTTCCCTTCTCTTCTCTCTGTTCCATAGACTCTCTCTTTCTCTATGTCCACTCTTGTCAACTCTTACTCTCAAGGTATCTTTCACTGCAAGCAATACTTACATAATTTAATCAAAAAGTACACATCAGCTCCCCCAATATTGCTAACACTGAAGCCTTCAAAAAGAACGATCCATCATTACAGGGGTCTTCAAACTCTGCAACTTTAAGACTTGTAGACTTCAATTCCCAGAATTCCTGAACCAGCAGGCTGATTTGTTGAGGTAGTTCTCAAGCTGGCTGGGGAATTCTAGAAGTTGAAGTCTACAAGTCTCAAAGTTGCCAGTTTTGGAGATGACTGCATGATTACAACAAAGGCATCTTAGAATCCACCAACAGGTAGTGCTAACCATTTGAAATAAATGTGGAACACAAACCAGCAAAATATACTAAGGAACTTCCAAAAGCCGGCACCAAAGGAAGACAATACAGGAGTAATTTACAAACTAAAATGCTATAAATTATGAAAAATATTATGAACTCCATTCTGTAGGACAAACAGGCAGAAGACTAGCAGAACATATGCATGAACAAGCTGTCAGAAGACATAACACAACTTTACTAATCTCCTCCCACACATATAATATTCAGTACAATTTCAACTGGGAAACAATAAAAAACTCCAATTGAAAAACGCAAACCAATTCTTAGAAGCATTATACCATGATCAAACAGGGTTTATAGGTATATTAACTTAAATCCTGTGTACAAATATATCAAAATATGTATTGAAAAATTCAGCATTACAAATTCAATCCAGTCATCCACAAATCACACAATATTCCCTCCACCACACAGCAATCAATCAACACATACATAAACTGATGCCATCTTGTTATGAACCAAATAACTCAAACTGAACCGTAATTCAACAAGCACATATTCAAAACGTATAGTCTCCCAACAAGCCATCCTAACATAAACTTCACTGACTGCACAGGAAGCAATCAACCGACAGGTATGATCACCTTATCAGACAAATGATCAAATAAGATATCAATCTCTTACAAAACATCTCCCTACAGTTTACCATATTCAAGCATGTGCAGAACAGCAAAAACAATCAAATATATAATCCCACTTAGTAACTGAACATCATTTCTCCAAATGTGACATTCTATAATAGGCTAATGTACATCTGAAGCCCTAGAAGCACAAGGAGCTCCACAAATGCATCAGACTGAGAAAAAAAATCTTATTTGACCTACATTTGTGACAGGTGAAGGGAGCAAAGCCACAAGGCATTTACCTCTAATCAAATTGTCAGACAAGGACTGAAGAGGGAACAAGACCCTCTGAACCTAGTGGGATTTAGGCACAAAGAAAGGGCTGAAACTCTTACGAAAGTAAATTAGCACATTCTCAAATGACTAACCATGAAGATAATATTATATTTGTTTGTTTGTTTACTGTATTTATATCTTGCCACAATCCAGGGCCTGGTGCTGCCAGGGCTTTGGGAGTGTCTCCCAGAATCAGCCTATAGATTCGCCCTTCTTAGTTTTTTTGAACTGGGGCTTTATAGCTGTTATGTTATTAGTGATATTGCATTAATGATATTATAGAAGTTTTATTTTTCATATTAAATATGTGAGCCACTGAGATTTTTGGATTATGACAGGATATAAATACAGTAAACAAATAAACATATTCTCTTCATGGTTAATCATTTGGGAATGTGCTAAATTACCTCCGTAAATAGTTCTGCCCTCTCTTTGTCCACAAGTACCATCGTGTTCAGAGGATCTTACTCTCTCTGGAGTCCTTGTCTGCCAGTTTGATTACAAGCAAATGCACAAACCGATCATATATCAACTTTGACATGTTCATATTTTCCTCCCCAATGGCACAAGTTACAAAACTGTACTTTCATTCTCTCCCCAATTTGCTTTCTTTATTTTTTTTTACATTTCTTCAACATTAGGGCTGTGCAAGTTCTTTGTAAAAGTTGAATGGATAAGAAGCAGCTCTCATTAAAACAATTACATCTTTTCCTAGGCTTTTTGTAAGGTATTTCCGGCTATCTCTTTAGCGATGTGGTGTACAGCCATTTTCATTTTTCCCAACAAAATTAATTGTTCTTAAGAATTGCATTTAAAACCATTTCTTTCTTTCCTCCTTTTAGCTAATGGAAATCCCTCACCACAAAGGATAAGATAGCTAACAGAACTCTGAATTTACATGAGAAAATACGATTGTTATTTTCTTTAATCATAAAAACATATGGTTAATGGATAATGGATACCCCAAAGTCTTGTGCCTATTAGACTTTTATATATCTGTTAATATTACCATATTCTACCTTCTAGTAAGCTGATATTTAGCATGCATCAAAAATATTCCAAGCATTCTTATTATGTTGGTCTTCTCATCAACACATCAAATGGTTTCTAACCATTATCAAGAAAAGTCTGAAAGTCTGGTAAAATATTAATGTGCTCAATTTCCTTGTTGAATTGTATTGTTCCAGTTTAACGATTAACTTTAAAATTTTACATTTTTTTCTTATCATCTGGTCTACATACACTTAGAAGTGTAGTAGATGGCAACAGAACCTGCTTCCAAATAGGATTATTTTCAGGAGAAATTCTGCTTCTTCAACTGTTGCTATCTGATAGGCGTGTTCCTTAATGACATTTTTAGATCTTTACAATAGGAAAACGTTTTGTTAATTTCTTCCTTTCTTCTTGGTCCAAATGCGAAGGCTGAAGATCTTGCTAAATCTCTCCCTCCTTCTGGAACTGCTTTTATGAAGGGAGAAATGTCAATGTATTCTGGAAGTTGGCAAGTAAAGACAGAGAACCAATTTGCTTTGGGCTTTCTAAAAAAATGATTTTGTTCTGTGTATGTCAGTATATTACAGGCACTTCTTAGCTGGTGAGATGGACATACATTCTTGAAGTAAAAATAGGCTTTGATTGGGTGTGTAGCATCCAAATATTTACCAAATGAGCAAGAATGAGCTGTTGAAATGAAAGTAAAAGAAAACAGATACAGATGTCGTGTCCATGAAACAACAGAAGAAGGAAGGATGTAATAGATATGAATGAAAATGTTCTGATTCTGTGGAATGGATATGGGGTTGACCAACATTTAAAATCCACAATTCAGCATCATTTTTTCTAATATAATTTTTAAAATGTTACAAATGAATAGGACTGGACAGGAGAGGGATATAAAAAGCAAAAGCAGTATTATGTATTATAAATACTTTAGACTGATGAAAAAAATAATATTCCCAATTAAAATTCCAAAGGTGCTTGTCTAAAAAGGCAACTGTATTTTCTTTTTTTTTTTTTTAAATACTTTATTGATTTTACCTTTAAAAAGCCACATTGTCTATATACATCTCATATACTCGTCTT
>JANHFO010009640.1:30397-40679 GCA_032468095.1 Pareas carinatus | reverse complement strand
AGGCTCGTGGACTTCAACTCCCAGAATTCCCTAACCAGCTATGCTGGCTGGGGAATTCTGGGAGTTGAAGTTCACAAGCCTTAAAAGGACCAAGGTTGGAGACCTCTGTACTAAATCATTTAAGGCTGTTTTTTTAAAAAAGTCATGATACCGGCTACTTGTAAGCATGTAAGTAATTAATATGAAAATTTAAGTAGAAATGGAAATTATCACTTCCTGAAGGTAAAGAACTTTTGTCTTAGATTGCCAATGATGTTGCAAACAACAACAACCTGCTTTGGAATTCTGACATATTTTGACTGATTCACACATGAAACTTCAGAGCCTCTTTCAGAGTGACAGGAATAATTCATTGTCTTATGGCTGAGAAGAAAAAATATTTTCTTTAATGGAGAAAACTTAGCGAGGCAGGCTAAAGTTGAGACATTGCAGCCAATATACTGCAATACGTTCCAGTTTGGTTCCTTTAAAAGAGCCAGTTGATGTAGTGGTCAAGCCATCAGGCCAGAAACTGGGAAACCATACTGCTGAAAACTTGCAAGAGAACGGCAGGGACTTGTCCTGTAGTCACAGGAGTCAAGACTGAAGGGGGGCAAAAACAGCCCAGATTATCAAGACACTATAGCTGAATGAATAAATCTGAAATAAACCTAAGAAGGAAATGTAGAAATGAAGAGGGCAAGAAGAATCTATTGAGAAAGGAAGAATATAGTAGAAGAGTACAAAAAAGACCTGGGGAAGAAGATGTAAAAGGAGCAGTGACCACACGGAACAAAACAATGCATATACCCAACCCAAGATGGAGCTCTGATTTACAAGAGTGTGCGTAATATGCAGCAGGACTTTTCAAAGTCCTTGACTAGCTCCAGCATCCAAGTAGGGCAACAAGAGATTTTAAAAATTCCAGATTTATCTTTCTTTGAATATTTAAAGTTGAACGTACTACCCAAAAGTTTCGCCCTGCATTAAAAAGCATCTGAAACTGTCTAATTCCTTACAACAAGTAGGGATTAAAATAGTACACTACCACAGACAGCGGCATAATTTGGATAGTTAAAAAGTAACTTATCTTACTATGTACAAGCTAGTATTTATGTATAAGAGATTACGGGAAGAGACAGAAACAACTGTATTCTATTACTTTCTTGGTGTTTTTATAGTGTCAGTGAATCAAATTATGCAGCCACTAAAATCAGTTCAGACTACTGAATACATAACCTCACGTTTATCTAGAATAAATAAACATTTTTTACTTTTGGTTCAGTGAATCTATGGCTTTCAGAATAGTAAATGATCTTACCTGTACACTTGTAATCTGATGCAACACCTTTAAGGACAGCATCAAACACAGATATTTCCACACTTTGTTTTCTATGATGACAGCTTAAGATAAAAGATGGTTGAGATACAACCAGGTGCAAAAATGGCTCTAATCGCAAGTCTCCAGTTCCTCTGCGACCAGGCTGTCGGACAATAGTTACTCCCAGGGCTTGTCTAGCAGATGATCTTGTAGAAGCATGAAGACTTTCCAGAGATATAAGAGCTGACTTTTTCCCAGCGGGCAATGAACTGTTACAATTTAGAAGATCATCTGCTGTTACTGATGAAAAACCTGCTTTGTCAGACTTCTTGCAAACATCAACTGTTTCTGGAAGGTTTAATGAACTTCTAATGGTTTTTTCACCATCTTTTTGATCTTCCTGTGATTTTGATTTAAGTAAAGCAGTACATGAATAAGTCATGATGGAGAACCGGCTTGCAGTAATAAAAATGTCAAATGGAATAAAGTTCAGGTTCTTCACTATAGAAGATTGTCGGGAAGGCTGGGCAATGCGATGTTGGCTAGTGCCGCTATGTTGTTCTATTTGGACTATTCTGATTTTAACACTGTCACTGCCAATGCCACTGTCCTGGGCTCCGCTATATCGTGAAGATGTTTCAGCTGTACCCCCATCGGATGTATCCATCTTCTTCTGTTCCTGTTTGAAAACCTGGAAAGGAAAACACTCTATCATAAAATTGCCATTCCCAAAGATTTCCATTCCAATTACATTAAACAATTGCTATATATAAACAAAAAAAAGTCAGAAAAATTTATGTTAAAAAAGAAAAGTTTGCCAAGTAACTTTTAAAACAGAAAATAAAGCACTTCATGGCATAGGACCCAGTTATTTGCAGGACCGCATTCGACGCATTGATAACTCTCGCCGACCTGTCCGCTTCCACAGAGAGGGCCTCCTCAGGGTGCCACCAGTAAAACAATGTCAGCTGGCGACCCCTAGGGGGAGAGTCTTCTCTGTGGCGGCACCCATCCTCTGGAACGACCTCCCCCCTGCTATACGAGTGGTTGCTGATCTTCGGACCTTCCACCGAACCCTGAAGACCCATCTGTTCCATCAAGCGGGTTTGGAATAGTCGCGCCTTGTCCTTCTGCATTTGATTTTAATTTGTCTGGGATTTTATTTTATTGCTCCCCTTTTAATCTAATTAATCAGGCCTATTTAATTATTTTAATATGTTCTTAATGTTTATGTATTTGGTTGTGTTTTTAAGCTGCCTGTAAGAACGCCCTGAGTCCTTCGGGAGAAGGGCGGGATATAAATCAGACTAAATAAATAAATAAATAAATAAAATCACTCATGAAATTTTATCAAGCGTCTAGTCCAGAGAGAATGATGACTCATAATGACATGTTGGGAGAAAGATGTCGCATGAAGAAAATATTAATAAGTTCAAATCATTTTTATGCAGATGCTATAAAGATACAATATCAAATAACTTCCATGATACGCTATTCAAAAATCAAGTAACTGAAGAAATTAAACTGTTTTAAGCATTTAAATTCAAATAAAACTAAAATCTTGCTATTGCATTTTCTTGTGATATTGAAAAAGGGCACAATATCAATTTCATAAGCCAAAGTTGGCATGATTTATTAGAGGGGAATATCAACCTCATAATTGCTTCCTGTTCCATTATTGCATTATATACAATATATAATGCCCTTAAAATAAATTTGCTCTTATAGATTTATTTTGTGATTGTGGAATAGAATCCTTTGCTAGAAACTCAAGGTCCTCTAACTAGATCCATATGCAAACATATCGTTGTGGGATGAAACACGGTAGATAAGAAAATCCTTAAAGTAGCCAGCAGAGCTACAAAAAGAGTGTGTCCAATGAAAGCAATTAATATACTTTTCAGGTCAAATACATTTAGGCTAGAAGATAAAGAATTAGCACATTCCTAGCCACTGTGCTATTTTAACCTTTGAAAAAAGTTTTATTTTTCCTTAACATCTGAAGATAACTTAATATTTGCTGAAATATTTCAGCAGCAGTAGAAAACTTTAGAGCTAAGGTAGTTTTGATTTTATTCAACAGTGCATTCTGCCTGTTTAAAGTCATAGTATTCTTAGAAGTACCATATTTTTCCGCCTGTAAGACGCCCCCATATATAAGATGCCTTATTTACATACAGCATTAGCTTGATTCGGCAGTTTCGCAACTATGCTTCTCTTGGTTCCCCGTGTATAAGACGTCCGTCCGTTTTTAGGTAAATATTTTAAAGAAAAAATATACATGGAAAAATACGGTAGTTCAATACAGATTCCTCACACTTCTCAATTATCCCTAATGTTTCAAGACTTTATAAGGAACTCTTTCTCTATCTTATCATATTAGAATCTGCCACCTGAGAATATCTGCCACCAATTCATCCTTGTAGACAAATTCTTTAAGAAAAAAAGTTACAGTTAATGGTCTCCCCTGCTACACTGACAGTTTAAGTGCTAAAAGCAATGGTTCTGAAGAAAAGCACTTCTGACATTAAACAATGCATTCTAGATCTCGAACTATGAACTGAAAGAGCTAAAGCTTAAGGAGCTTTTATTATAATTCTTTCCTCATTTAAATTAATTTTTTAAAGATTTCTCTCTCCCCCCATTTCAAATAAAAAGGTGTCCACGCTAACACGTTTTAATGGCCTACTCTCAAAGTAAGCACAGAAGTAGTTTAGTAACATCTCTTATTCAGTTCTTCACGGCATAACATCAAAAGTAAGCACAAAAACAATAGCCAAGATTCTGTGGCATTGTCAAATATATAAAGTCTGGCAATCTACACTGATAGATTCGCTTCTTTTTAAGTATATGGTTTGATTTAGACAAAGATTAAATAGTACTTACTAACTGAAATGTCTATGAAGCTTTTACTCCAAATAAATAAAATAATAAAATAAATTTTGATCCTTATAAATCAAATTATGTTTAATATTGCTTAATTTTTGAAAATTTAAGCTGTTTTTTAACATTTAGACAGAAATCTACCAAACAATACAATTAGTTTCCTAAGCAATAGCACTTAGACTTATATACCACTTCATAATGTATTACAGCATTCTCTAAGCGGTTATTGCCCCCAACAATCTGGGTCCTCATTTTACCAACCTCAGAAGAATGGAAAGCTGAATCAACCTTGAACTGGTCAGGATCGAACTCCTGTCTGTGGACAAAGCTAGCCTGCAATACTGCATTCTTTTCATCACACCACCACAGCTTCTTTAAATCATATTAATTATCACACAGGAAAATAAAATATGTTATACATGTTAAACTATGAGTCACAACATTGACAAACTCAAAGGACTTTGATCAACTCAATGAAAGATGAAAACTGTAGACTGGTATTATAGAATCAGAACTAGCTAGGCAATGTCTCACAAGATTTTAAAAGTAGAGTAACATTGTACATAGCAACTCTCCAGCCCTTTTCCAGAGTGTTGAATGTGGAAATTCTAGGAACTCTAATCCCAACACATCTGGAGGGCATCAACTTTGGATAGACAGCCATAATCAGAATCAGATTTATTGGCCAAGTGTATCTGGACACACAAGTAATTTGTCTCTGGTGTACATGCTCTATGCCTACATACATACAATAGGTAAACTGTGATTACAACCGTAAGATACATTCATAACCATAGAGTACATTCATCATGTCATATACATATGAGCTGCAATCGACAAACTGCGATCTTAATCATGAATACAATCACAATCATAAAGTACATTCATCACGACATTATGTTATAAAGTACAATCATCATGTCACAAAACACCTTTTTCATATCATACAATACATTTTTGTGATATGGTACATTTTTGTGATAGGTTTTGAACAGTTATAGAATACTAATAATCAATCTACAAGTCAAAATCAGAGTACTAAATGAACTACTATTTTATATTGTAAGATGTAAGCAACAAGTTAATTGTCATACAATTAAGAGAATAGGTAATAGGAAATAATGATATATTTCTACTAGATAATTTAACTGTGTTGTGTATGTTGGTTATTTAGCAGATTGATGACATGGGGGAAGAAACTGTCTTTGTATCTAATTGTTTTGGTTTGCAATGCACTGTAGCGGCATCTGGAGGGAAGAAGTTGAAACAGATTATGTCCAGGCACTCAAAGGTACCCAAACCCAAAACTAAGTGATCACCCCACCAGAATCTTTTTTCATTGTTGCTTTCAAGTAATCAAAGAAAACAAATGATATTTCCAGAGAAAATTGCATTTACTGAAGCTTATTTAGGACAAAGACGCATTTTAGAAATGATTTTAGTGATGTTTTTAATTAACATTTTTCAATTTGAATTTTATAGCTACTGGAACTAGTACACATTTGAGGCAAGCACAAATTTGTGATGTTTAAATATAAACACTGCTTGAAGTATGTTTTAAAATCTTTCTATATGTTGAATAGGGCATGGTGGCTCAGCAGCTAAGACAATGAGCTTGTTGATCAGAAGATCGGCAGTTCGAATCCCTAGCACCACATAACAAGAGCGAGTTCCCGTTACTCATTCCAGCTTTTGCTAACTAGCAGTTTGAAAGCATGAAAAATGCAAGTAGAAAAATAGGGAACACTTCGGTGGGAAGGTAACAGTACTCTGTGTGCCTTAGGCATTTAGTCATGTCGACCACATGACCACGGAGGTGTCTTCCGGCAGTGCTGGCTCTTCAGCTTGGATTAATTTTAGTATACTTTAACTTAGTTAAAAATTGGTTATATTCTGTAAAATATCACTTGATAAAGGGACAACTGTTTTCGACTGTAATGGATATCTTCCATTTATACATTCTTAAGATTTAAAAAATGCAATTTGATTAGCAGCTAATTCAGGAAGTCAAGTTGACAAAAAACAGAATTTATAAACTCAAATATTAATTTCCCAATGAAAACATAAGATCAGTATAGAGACACAATTGAAAAAACAACTAGGTAAAAGTATTAATCTGGACTAAGATTTTTCCAAGACAACCAAACGTCAATGGGTTCCTACCGTGTTTCCCTGAAAATAAGACCGAGTCTTATTGCATTGGGGCTTATTTTCCAGCTAGGTCTTATTTTCGAGGAAATATAGCGCTAAAAGCATCCGTCTGGCCGATGATCTTAACTGGGGCTTATTTTGAGGGTAGGGCTTATATTACAAGCATCCTGAAAAATCATGCTATGGTTTATTTTCCAGTTGTCTTATTTTCAGGGAAACGGTAATAGGAAAATGTTCCATGGCTAAAACGTACATTAAGAATTTTCCTCTTGATGGTCTATTCTGGCACATAAAGAGGTTTTTTTTGCAAAGAATCTTCAGTAGATCATGGGGTCTATGGAAAGACATAAAGCCCTTGAGATCTGCCATCACTATTCTCTTGGAGGTTGTGCAACCATACACATTACTCAGGATTTGCAGCTATTAATTTTAAAAAGCCAGCTTGATAATATATCCAGGAATCAAGTGAATATCTTTTTACATTAGTGAACAATTTCAAATGTAAGAACTCTTAAAAACATCTCTTGCTTTGTTACAAAAGAAATGGCCCAATACCTTAAAGATGTCAAAAACACCAATATCGGCTTCCTGATAGCAAATGTAATGGTAACATTTATCATTGAACTGCATTTATATCAGTTCACTCACTCTTTACATAACCCATTTAAAATGAACAATAAAAGTTTTCTTTAATTAGCTACTGGTGTGCATTAACATGATCATGATTAAACCATAAAAACCAACTGTACATTACTCAGGTCCGCTATCACATGTGTTTCAAATTATTTTAGCTGAAAATGTACTTTGAGTCTCTTTTAAAAGTTCAACCTTCTGCTTTCAGAGAATTAAATGCATATTACTGCAGTGGAGAAGATAATGTTTCAGACCTCCAGGCATATATGAAACACACTGGCAGCACATTAGACAAAATGCTTTACTTATTAGATACTTCCTATTCTAAACAGTGTCATCAAAGGCTAAAAACAAAATCCATATAAAAGCTGCACAATGCTTCCACACAGAACCTGTGCCAAAATCCCTGTACTTTCCAACTAATGAGGAAAGGATGTGCACTCTTAACATATGAATGTAAGATTTTCCAAGCATTTACTTTAGGAAACAGTACTATTGATTCCATATGGCTTATGTTAAATGAAACTGTATTGGTAAAATAACCTTTAAGATATCTGGCATGATAACCATAATTAAACAGTATTCAAAGGAGTAAAACAAAGGAGAATTTAGTTTCACAATGGCTAATTAAAATAAAATGAAAAAACACAGCATGTCCACTATCAAGATAAATTGGGATTTTTTTAAAAAAAAAGTACTTAAAATACTGTTAAAATATACTTTAAAGATAAAATCTAAAATGGGGAGGGAAAAATTCATAGTTTGGCGAAGAAAAGTAGCATATGAGTTGAAAATTTTTTTATACTGGAAATTTAGTTTGAACAATAACCAGATGGGTCTTAAATCGGAGGAATTCTACAGTTTCTCTGTCAGAAAGAACTGCAATGTGAAAAAGTTTGCAATTGCTGAAAAATGACAAGTTGATAGTTTACTTCTTAGATGGTTTCAGTGCATTTTCCCCATTCTTTCACATCACAGTAGCCCCACAGAGAAGGTGATGAAAGCTATGCTGGTAGCTAGGGAATTCTGGCAAATTCTTCCTTGTCATGTGTTGAGATAAGTGACTTTATAGCTTAACCCCTTGAATTCAAAAGCATTTAGAGACGATAAAGAGATAAGGGTTATAATCTGTATCTCCCTTCTTGAATATATGCACACTAAAACATCCGTTCGAATATGTTCAATGTCTTTAATAATTAGCCAAGATAGGGTATTAATTGTCCTTTCAGTTTAGAGACCCATGTTGCTCTAACAATTGGAATATTTTTGTTCAGAAGTATAAACTGAACTACAGCAGCTAATAAAAGTAATTTATTTTTTCCAAATCTTAGTCAAAAGAAAGGCATAGGCAGTAAGTTAACACTATTTCTTTATGCCAGCAAAGAGATATATTTCAATATGCTGCATAATGCTAAATTTACAAACAAAAAATGGAGGAATGCGACATTACCCAGAAGGTATAATACTGAACCTAAGAGGTAAACAATTATATGTGATTTCTGTTAATCTTTGGTAAATTCATTCAGAAACATTTGGAAATTGTAATATTTTTATAAATTACAAAACTATATCTCCTGATTAGATTTCATTTTCCTTTCTAATATGATATTCTGCTTTTAACATATATTTTATGAATTACATTTTAAGTGTTTTCTTCTTGCAGAAGTAACAGTAAATCTCAAGATTTTCTGACATTTTATTACTTGGCTAAAAATTCTCAGACCTGTTTCAGCTTGATTAGAATCTATATAGCAGACAGCAACGAAGCTATACATCAGTGGTGGTAAATCTTTTACAGACTGAGTGCCCAGGCGAGTTGTGCTAATGAGTCACGGCTCGTTGATGTCATCACCTGGCGCTGCTACTCCTTCCTGAGCATGTGCATGGTTCTGTGACGTCATCACCTGGTGATGCTACTCCTATGGTGATGCTGGGGCAAGTTGGCTTGCGGGCCAACAGAGAGGGATCTGTGTGCCCACTGTGGCAGGCGTGCCATAGGTTCGCCACCACTGCTATACAATAGTCAATTGCCCAATATTAATTCCAAAAAAGGCATTTAAACGTTCAAGAGTTTTAAACTTTAGATTTCTTCCTTCTATCCTTTCAAATTAATGAATATCTGTCCCAATGCTTGGTGGCTTTGAAGTAAAGCAGTTGTGATATTTTATGCATTGATCTCTGGTCTGAGAATCATTGATGTCTGCTTTGTCTGCCTCAAGACTTACACAGAGAATTAATGATTTTGGATTATTTTCTAGTAGATTACGTGAACAATGCAAAATGAATTTCATATCTCAGAAGTATATGGGATAAATTGTATTTTAATGCAAGACAAGCATGTTCTGAAAATACTGGCAAATTGGACCTTCACAACTGCTACACCTCCATCTTGATGGAACGTAATCTGGATCCTATAGTCAAGCATAAGAACCTAGAACAATGTGTAATTCCAGTTGAGAGTCTGTCACAGTGTGAAAATGAAAACATTCACTTTCCTGGAGCTGAAGCCACAATGAACAGCAGCCAACAAAACTCCTATCTTTGCAAATATTTCATAATAGCATCCAGAATTTCTTCTCCGCAGATGAGTTGAAGTACAATTCATCCATTTGTGTATCAGGAGAAAAATGATAGTGGTGACATCTGCTATTAATTTCTTGATCAGCACCTTTGCCAATTTCTAATTGGCCTGTTTCGTGTGAATTGACACATTGCCTAATCATGCTCCTACAGGGTGCATTATACAAAGGAACTAGTTTAACCTACTGCCTTCAATGACCCTTCAAGAGTCCCCCAGGTAGCAACCCCATACCTCCCAAAATGCATACTATCTGGTACATAGTTTGAAATTTTGAGTATCTCTGCATTTCCTCTTGATAAATAATGGTTAAACATTGATGAGTGAATGGGAACACAAAGAGAGCTAGTTACACATGCAAACAC
Source organism: Pareas carinatus (assembly GCA_032468095.1). Classification (NCBI taxonomy): domain Eukaryota; kingdom Metazoa; phylum Chordata; class Lepidosauria; order Squamata; family Pareidae; genus Pareas; species Pareas carinatus. Next base: position 30,766 of record JANHFO010009640.1, on the reverse strand, counting down.
CATTATTTTTACCTTCAAGTTTAGAAAAAAGGCCATTTACAAAAATTGTTCTCGGAATTGATAACGTTTACAAAACTATATAACTGCAGGTTTTTTGTTGAGCTCCCCAAAATGAGAACCATTGTTTTCTTTGATCAAGGGGACCTACCACTTGGATAAATAATTGTCTCAAATGTGTTCTTAAACATTTTATAAGACCTCTACTAGGCAGTAACTAATCGAAACAGATATTGAGCTATATAGCTCTCAATGATTTACCATTTCCATGTGTGGGTGAAATAATGTTAATCACATAAATCCTTGTTGGTGTTTTGAGTATATTTATTTATTTCATCAAGGCTGGGCTGGCCTGAATTTTCATCTGCTCTT
>JANHFO010009640.1:13800-24475 GCA_032468095.1 Pareas carinatus | reverse complement strand
AAGTATTTTCAGCCGAATTTGGATTTAATTAATTTTAAATTGTTTTTAATGTGATATTGCTGTGGTTTTAATTGGCTATACACCGGCCTGGGTCCTTTGGGAGGAGGGCGGTATATAAATTGAAACAATAAATAAATAAATAAACTTTTAGCCGCTTCCACCCTCCCCCAGTTCTTAATGACAGCTTACCTTAGCTTCCACAAGCTCCCTCCCCCCTTCGGCACATTTAAACTATGTAGTGATGTTTGCTAGATTGGTAGTTAAAAAGGGTACAAACAGTCACATGGAAATAGCCTGTGATGAATATGAAAGAACTTGTAATGAGTAAAATATAAGAGTTCCCGATCCCTTAGCTTACTGCAGCTGCTGTTAGCAAAACCACATACACTTCCCAATTTATGGGAACTTTTGTTCAGATTAAAGAGAATGAGACTTTCTTTAGATTTGCAGACAAATATTGAACGGAAAAAATTCCCCCAAGAAGGTTTCAATTCTTGCATTCCAATAACTATGCCTCTTGCAATAAAGCTCACTGAACTGCAGAAGAAGACAAAAGGGACTCAAGTAGATTATCTAGTGAGATCTGTATTTGGTTATAAATTAGTGTGTGGTCTCCTTTGTACTTGAAGGCAGCTAATGGTCCTACTCCTGCTCCTCATACGGATAATGTAGAAATCCCATATTTGTGGATCATTAAGTATAGTTTTATAGAAGCAAGAAACTCCTGGTATTATCAACTACCCCTCTGTCTATTTGTGGAATAGGAAACTGCAGCAACTGCTATTTTATATCTTCTGATCGCAGCTCTTAGATGCAGTAGAAAATTTAGAGCAGTCCTCCCTTCCTTCAGAACTTTAGCATTAAACTATCAGAAGAAACTCAAATATTCAGGAACTACTAACAACACAAACTTTTCAAGGACATGATGTCACTAGAGATATTTGCTGCCATAACTGTTCAAAAGATTGTCCTGCTACAAAACACAGACATGTATACATATATGCTTCAGTTTTAAAATATAAGCATTTACCATGCTCTTACTCATTATTTTCCCATCTCTGATTCCCTGTCTGAGAAGAGCTATCTCCCACCTCACTAGTTTCAGCACTTACAAAACAGAGGCTTTACATACCTATTTTGCACCTTATTTGGCCCTCAAATACAAGTTACAATAACTAAAAATATAAAGGTACAGTCAAATCTAATTGAAGTTGATCTACATTCCACTACTACTTATTCAATTATTAAAAACCTTCTGCAATATTTTTGACTTGATAAAACTATTCCGATGAACTTGTATTACTTCATTATAGGGACATACAGAGAAGAGCAACAGCAAGAGAAAAGAATGATTGCTATAGAAATTATTTATTTTCCTCCACTAAACAAAAACGGACTATATTCTACAGTAGTAAATTTGTGCCTTCAATAATGTACAAATATTTTTTTCTGGAAGCTAGCATACAAGAAGGTTTAACTCAATCCTGTATTACCTGATGATGTATAAGTTAATGTTTGCATTTTGGCATAACAAATTAAAATCTTTGCTATGTTAACTGAAACTAAACGATTCCACAGAAGTCTCTTGTTCTGCTTAAATACTTTAATCTCAATGACAGATAAACAAGCAAAATTAAACTCTAAAGGAATGACAATGTTAGGAAACTAAGTCCAAGCAAAATAACACAACTGCACAAGAATAAAGATCTGAGAACTGCAGTAGGAAGTAGTGGAAAATTCAAAAATTTACATTTATATAAAATAACATTTGTCCTTTAGCACCTACATAGATCAAAGAAGAGCCATTTTTGGCCTTAATTATGTGGTTACTCTCTAACGTTCTACACAATATGTTTTTTATTTTGGTAAAATATAAACATTTAATTTACTCTATAACACTGGTTTAAAAAGTATACATATACTATTTCTTACATATGGTCCTTTTGGAAGTGGGTTTAATATGATGATTACTGGATATTTGTGAACAAAGTAATTACTACTTTCAGATCAGTTAGCCAACTTTTAAAAACAAACTTGTTATTCAATTACTGTAATATATCTTCGGTCTTTGACTTTTATTCTTTTGCAATGTGTTGTACCACAAAATTTCTAAATGATATTTGAAATTCAGGTGAATGCAGCATTATATAGAATAATTAGTGATAAGGCTTGAGTTCGTTTAAACAACTGAACAGGAGTTGAGAAAGGATTTGTAATTCAAACTATTAACTCCAACTGAAGGGTTCTTGGTCCCTGCATTATTTAACTTTGAATAGTGGTATCTTATTTCTAGTAATGATCTCTTATGAAGTTCTAAAATGTCCCTTTTTTGCTGATGTTTACATCACGGTGTTACATTTGCAGATTTATGTTCCTCTTTTAGACTCTGCATTTCTTAGTCAAACTATATACATATATATTTAACTTGCAGAAACCTTGAACATAAATCAGCCTAGTCCTGAGTAATTTTGTTGCGTTTCTTTGAACATGGGATTTGTGGAAGTCTCAGAAGACTGTGTGTTGGAGGACATGTTTGCAGATAATAGAAGATGATCTTCCTTTGTTAGGAAGAGAAAGGCAAAGGAGCTCCTAATGGGAGTTGAGAAATATATATGTAATGTTGGCTTTATTTCTTTTCCTTCTTGAAGATCATTCTTCAGAGAATGTCTAAATGGAAGAGCGCAAATGAAAGGAAAATCCTCTTCGATAAAATAATTTATAATACCTCAAGATAGAAGAAATTGCATAAATAGGCTCTATCTTGAAATGAAACTTAAAAGAGCAGCTTTAGGTTACTTGTCTATTGAAGCCACTAAGAGGGACAATCTTAAAATCTTAAAATGAACAGAAATTATTTTGCTTCTTCCTTAGTGGACTATAGTCACTGTAATCATTTCTACTAAGAAAATAATTTTGTGGAGTAGGATGATTCATAGGCAATGATAAACTAGACTATTTTAGAAGCTTTACTTATCAAAAATAAAGAAATAATCCAGGAAATGTAATTATTTCTACTTATCTTTTATTCTCAGCAAGAAATGAAGGTGTTCCTAGTTTTTTCAGGCCAATGAGAACATTTAATGAGCAGTGTCTGGGTGCTCTTACAAAACAGCTGATTTGGTATAGGTTGCCTGTTCCAAATATGATTATGAAAATATTGTCAACCCCTCTAGATCCTCAAGAAATTTTATGATATCCAGTTTCTTTTCGTTTTTATTATTTCCTGGGCCGGTGGGTACACATTAAAATAATACTCTGGGCCAGTAACCATTTAAATTTTTCTAAAAATGCTTTGGGGTGCAGAGTTAAGCAAACACAAAGAGCCCTGTGTATGTTTTGTTTAGCGTAATGGAGTTTATCTTACTGGAACCTCTACAAACAAGTCTAAGTAGTAATGAATAGCAACTTCTGGCTTATTTGAAAGAAAAAAAAGTAGATTAAATTTAGGATATCATTCTACAGAAATGTTCATTCTTAAAGTATATTTCTTAGATTTGGATTTATAAGAGGAAAGAAAACAATGTTTAGAACAAGATTAATTATTTTGGTCTAGTGGATAAGACACCAGGCTAGAAATCAGGGGACTGTGAATTCTAGTTCTACCTTAGCCATGAAAGCTGGTTGGGTGATTTTGGGTCAGCCACTGTATCTCAGCCCAACTCACCTCATAGTTGTTGTTTTGGGGAAAATAGGATTTAGATTGATAGATACCAAACCTCAACCTAAGTACATTATTAGATAGTGTTCTCAATTTGTTTCATAGAATCTGGTTTTCTCTAATATCCCAACAAATGCTACAGCATTAATGGAGGTAACCATGACTATTCTGTGCAACACCTGTATGTGATACAATTGAAACTAGTCCTCTTGTTCAAGTGATGTGCCATAGTTACAATGGGGAAAATCTTTCTTGCAACTTTTCCTTTCCTATGGTCAGATAAACAAAATGCCAAGAAAAGGAGAAACTTCCTAACAGTGAGGACAATTAAACAGTGGAACAGCTTGCCTTCAGAAGTTGTGAGTGCTTCATCACTGGAAGTTTTTAAGAAAAGATTGGACAGTCACGTGTATGAAATGGTATAGGGCAGTGATGGCGAACTGTTTAGAGACCGAATGCCCAAACTGCAACCCAAAAGCCACTTATTTATCGCAAAGTGCCAACATGGCAACACACGCCCCCGTGTGACCATAGGTGACCCCCTGTACACCCCTGTCCCACTTGCAGTCTACACAAGCGCACCGCGGGTCTTCCGACGGTCTACCCCAGCTTCTGCGGCCCACTGTGAGCTATGAACCCCTCCAACCTAGCTCCTCTCCTCTCTCACCTCCGCCATAGACTCCATGCTGCATTTGAGTCGCCCTCCTTACTCCAGACAAAGGAGGGAGGAAGCACTTCCATTGAGCTGCTGGGCAGAGGGGTGAGTGATGTCAGAAATATCCTCAGGTGCACATGGAGAAGGGAAAGGGAGCCCCACATCCCTCTGGTTTTCTAGTAAAGAAATCTGTGCTTGGGCAACGGCGCACGTGCCCATAGAGAGGGCTCTGAGTGCCGCCTCTGGCACCCGTGCCATAGGTTCGCCACCACTGGCATAGGGTCTCCTGCATGAGCAGGGGATTGGACTAGAAGACCTCCAAGGTCCGTTCCAGCTCTATTCTGATTGATAGAATTCTGGTAAGAGCAATTCCAATGCTTCAATAGAGTCTCAGTTTGGAGAATCGTTTAACTATGGTTTAAACTACTAACTACTTGCTTGCTCCTCAAATGCACAGGTCAATTGTAGCAAATTACCATAGCCAATTGCTGAAAAGAATACAACCTTGGAGAAACCAAACTCTTCTTTTCCTATGATTAGATAAGCAAAATGTCAAGAAAATACATACAGAGGACAGCACTCCTATATCATGATACTGAAGAACTTTCAGACATAAACACAATATGTGTAACACATATTTAGGCAGCATATGCTATCAATAATAAAAATGTTAAAAATCGGATAATGAAATACAGTTGCTTCCAAAAGTCAACTGATAATGGAAGTTACCTCTGCAGCTTTATTGGAAGGCTCCAATCCAGACATATTATCCTGCATTAATTGTTGTAGGAGCTGTAACTGAGCAACACTAAGGAAGAAATCCAGACCTGTTGTCATATTCACTTCCAAAGAATGGCCACATACTAAAATTTTCTATGAAAGAAACAAGTTTGCAAAACAAATTCCATTGGTTATCAGCTAATTCTTGGCATTTATGTCATTTTATTCTTTTAAAAAACAATATAACCTGCTTATATTCTCTAAATTATTTATTAGCATTTTCTCTATCTCCTTCAGCAGAAGTGTACTGTCTGTAAAATAAAATCAAGTGGAGGAGTGATGGAAAGTCATACAGCTATGGCTCCAACAGGATACTCAATGATTAAGATACTTACTCTTTGCTTCATGTATTTCATGTGTGAGGTCCTGTTTCTTTATTGTATTAAATTCTGGACTGTCAGAGTCCTTATTCATTTTCTTGGCAGAAAATCGTAATTATTCTTTCTCATAGAGATGCATCTGAATCTACAATCATATCTTAGTTTATACTGAAACTGTATGTTGCAGCTCACAGAGAGCTGATTCAATTGATTTGTAGGTGCCTGCTAACATTTGGAGCATAGATAAATTACCATTGTCCCCTGGCTATTATAACTCCCACACAAAGCAAGCAATCATGCCCATGTTTTAGAAATTAATGAAAGGAGAAAATAAGCAGATTTGCTTACTAAGCAGGAGGTCATATCCTCCTGTTATAAAAAATATGTGTGTATTCATACTTAGTAATCTGGGGTAGATTTCTCCCTTTCTTACCAAATATCCAAAGGGAGTAGATTCAAGAAAAATTAAAACAGCTAAAGCAGCTAAAGCATTCCTGAACAGGAACTGTAAAATTCATCTGTTACTTTATACTACACACTTTTCCCATTAAGTTAATTTCTTTTCAAACTCTTTTCAGCATATATACAATAAAAGATAAAGTTGTGGAAATTGGGGCCGTAGGGCAGTGGAATAGAACATGCTTTTATAGAATCAGAATCAGAATTTATTTTCACTGTGTGTGTCAGGACACACAAGGAATTTGTCTTAAGTGATAGTGTTCAAAACCTACATACACAACAAGAATACAATCAAGATACGTTCATAGTTAGTTTGAATATATAAGCATAATCACGATCATTTGTATGTATATGCATAATCATGATCATTCCATGGCTCCGGGCCCAGATATTTACAGGACCGTTCTACCAGCTAATACCTCCCTCCGACCGGTTCACTCCCACAGAGAGGGCCTCCTCAGGGTGCCATCAGCCAGACAATACCGGCTGGCGACCCCCAGGAGGAGAGCCTTCTCTGTGGCAGCACCCACCCTCTGGAATGACCTTCCCCCTGAGATATGAACCATCCCCGACCTCCGTGCTTTCCGGCGTGCATTAAAAACCCACCTTTTCAGTCAAGTCGGTTTGGCCTAGTCACACCTCCCCCCTGTGAAAATTTTAATATTTTGAATTTTAAATTTTAATCTGGTTTTAAATTGGTTTTAATATTGGTTTTTCTAAACTTTCAGCCACCTCAAATATTTTGTTTTAATTGCTTTTAAATTGTGTATATTTATTTGTATATATATATTTGTTTTACAGGCTGTACACCGCCCTGAGTTCCTTTGGGGAGAAGGGCAGTATGGAAGTTTAATAAATAATAATAATAATAATAATTTGTATATATAGGCATATATAGGCATAATCAATTAAGTATATAAGCCTAAGATACATTCATAGTCTCAAAATACTCTTCAGTTCTATTCCTGGCCATCTCCCCAGTGACAGAAACTCAAGTATCACATCTACAATCCTCTTCCAGAAAAGATGAGAGCCGAAAACCTCTGTTTGAAATGAACTGATGGGAGGAAAGGGGAACAAGCAGCTGGATGCCAAAAAGGATGGTATAAGCTTTTTTGGAGAAGGTTTTTAAAAAAAATTAATGAGAAAACAATCTTCCTTGAAATTGTATAACATATGCCTTGATCTTCTTTCTTACAAAAGAAATTATAATTTGGGGTCCTAAATGACCTACTTAAATGACATTTAAGTATTCTTAGGTTGATCTTCAGAAAAGAAAATGCTCTGAAGCTTAATTTAAACATAATTTTAGACATGGAAAAAAATATGACATTCCTTGCAGTTGGCATCTCAATTTAAATCAAGTCAATTTTCAATATGTGCTTCATTTAAGAACAGAATTTATTATCCGTTAGAGATCTGGTGGCAACGTTGAAGGAGGAGAAGAAAATAATTCTGCCTGGACTGTCTCTTCTGGTACACCATTTACTATATCATTTCAATAATTAACAAATGTGTAGATATAAAGCTAAGCGATAAATATCTCATGTCCAGTACTCACCTCTGTATGTAAATTCTCTGGAGAAATTACTTTTGTGAAAATGATGGCAGGAGCTGCAGTTACCCGTACAGTAAAGTCAGTTAAAATTGGAGTTAAAATAGCTCTCCGTTCTTGCTGGTGTTTTATGCTAAAAAATAAAATGAAAAATGTACACTAAATGATAAACCTTTATGGCCAGAAGACTGTTCCTTCATACTTGTAAATATTAATTTTTCAACCTAGCAATACTGCTGAAACATTTCTGCTGCTTTATTAATCAGAAATTAATAAAGGATGAGATACTGTTACAATAACGCTCAGAGAACATTAAACGTATACAAAGAGCATTTTACATACAGGTAGTCCTTGACATACGACCACAATTGAGCCCAAAACTTATGTTTTCCAGTGACTCAAAAGAGATAACAAGAAATAAACCTGAGTTTTCTCAAACCAATTTTCCTACAGGGTACCACTTTTTAATGTTTCATTAATTTGGTGCAGGTGTTGAGTATCATCAGTGAGGAATGGCACAATGTAATATGATCATCTAGGTATGTTACATATTTATTTTTGAAACAAAAGGAACATTTCAGAAATATTAAAATGATTCTTTGTACACTCCGCTTTGAAGAAACATTTGTTTCAAGTAAACAAATGATCCAGAATATGTCTCCACAAAATACATATTAGAGATGCTAGTGACCATTGGTGCTCATTTCCACACATGAACTGTAAAAGAAAAATAATAAAATGGTTCTTTCCCTTATATTCTTGAGGGAACTACCAATTGAGTTATAAAAAGGCATGAATGAAATCAATAGTCATGCATAAGTAAACACACAGGTGAATTTTGCCAGAAATCCCAAGGCACAGAAATTGATAATATCCTTTTATCAGACAGCTCTGCCTTTGTGAACTGAAAACAGCCTCAACTGCAGCAAAGACCAAAGAATTGGTGAAAATGTTTCCTTGTAACCTCTCTGGATAAGGAGCGAATGGGAGAATGCTCATATGTGCTCTGGACAGCTATTCCACATGACGAAACTGCCGGACATGTTTATTGTACGCTTGTGTGCCGGGAGGCAAAGCGATTAGCAAACCTGCTCCAAATGGAGACAGAGACTTTTAAAAGACACTAAGTTTACAGACCTCACTTTCTAATAAGTTTCAAAAATTGCTCATAACTATTTCTAAGCTATTAGAGACCTTCAGAACAACATCTGAATACTCTGCATGAGTTTGCCTCCAATTCTGAACAAAAGAAAAAAATAACCATAAGCTTAAGAATTTAATATGAAATAAATAACAAAAAGTCAAATAACATGTGGATCTTAGAAAGTTTTTTAAAAAATATTAAGCATATTTTAAGGTTTTAGAGATGCTATATTTAGCTATTCTAAGCTGCTGGGATACAAAAATACAGCAAATAAATATACAAGAAACTAGGAGAAAATGTACCCATTTAATCTGAAAACTTAGAAAAATGCTTCATGCTTTTGCAGGTAGGTTCCCCTCCCTTACATAAGATATTACAGAACTGCACTGATACAGATTCGTTTCAACAGACATTATTTTAACTGCGTCTTTTGCATTCACTGAAATGCATATGCCGGGCAGCATATCTTTAGAGAACTGTTGTGACTGAAAACAAAACCAAAGTCTATTGTAGCAATGTAATCAAAATGGAGAAGTAAAAATGGAAGATGTCAATGTAACATTTCTAACTAGATTTGAGTTGGAAGCCCTCTTTTGCATATCAACAAATCAACAGAAATTTGTCATTTTAGAAACTGCAGCTGTTTTCATTTACAGAAGCACAGAAACTGGTTTCAAGCCAATTGGGGGAAAACATTTTTGTCGTCTGTTGGCTTTAAAATGTCTAAACCAGTTCTGTTCAAACTTTTACAAAAGTACAAAAGGGGTAATAAGACTGCTTTTTCTAGACTAGTAATGAGAATGCCAGGTTTTAGCCTCCGTTACACTTTACGGCTATAATAAGTTGTTACAGAAATATATAACTGAATCTGTATGATTATTGTACAACAATTCTATAAACAGTTTGAAATGCAATGTTCAGAATTCTAGCTCATGAAAAACATGTTTGCAATGGAATACAAACATACACTTCTGTGTATAATTTTTTTAAAAAACCCAATTAGCTGAAATTTATGAGATACTGTTACCATAATGCCTTCAATTAGAATCTACGAAATTCCACTTCCAAGCAGATCCTTACCTACTGGCCATATTCCACTCAAGTGCTGGATTCTGAGAATTTCTTTCATTCTCTGGCACTGCCCTGCTTTTACCATTTTCCTTGTCTGGCTTTAGTTGTTCCCACTGAGCAGTACCAATGTTGATGGACTGGAGGTCTATTTGGTATTGTCTGTCTTCAACCTCTGAACCAGGATCTCTAAGAACTCCCAAATTCAGTGCTCTCCTATGATGGCAGAAATTAAACAATTTTATTATTTTCATTAAATTTCAAGGCTAACTCAACAGTTTTTAAGAGAACAATAACATTAATTTCAAGTTATTCTGAGATCAGATCCATCCACTTAACCATTTATTCTATTGGGAATCAGAAAAAATATGAGGGCTAAAAAGATATGAGGACCGATTCATATTGGCTGGATCATATGTCATGTCATGTCATGTCATGTTATGTTATGCCATGCCATGCCATGCCTTGCCTTGCCTTGCCTTGCCTTATATTTTTATTTTAAAAAGAGCAATTTACTACAATTTACCTCGAGATACCTTTTCATAAATAAAACAAAGACAGTTAACCTAAGTTAACTTTTTCTTAAGGATAATTTAACTTAAGAACAAGAGAAAATTTGGAAAGTTTTACAAGCCATTGGGTTAGCTAATGGCTAGATTTAAGTTGGATAAAAAGAATGATAAATTTGAAAAGTATAAAACTGAATTTGACGTAGAGCTCTGTACTAATGATGATCACATTATTGCTATAATCCATAAACTTTATTGAAATGGAAACAGAAGACAATGAAGTTAAAGATTGCTATGATAAATCAGGCAAAAATTTTTGGATATAATCTAGAGTTGGACAAATGGAAGAGTGTGTAGAAAAAAGAATTGAAATTTACATTAAATTATATTAACTTAAAAATAACTTTTATAAAACATATTGTTAGTATGACATCAGATAAATTGTTAAAATATATATAAGAAAATTTCAAAAAATTCAGGGAACATTTTTTCATCTTTGGTGAACATGTAAATAAGCTAGAAATTGT
>JANHFO010009634.1:0-15713 GCA_032468095.1 Pareas carinatus | reverse complement strand
GAAAGCCACCAGTCTCGTTCCTGGTGGAAGTGATTCACCTCGTCCACGACACCGTCCAGACGACGTCGAAGGATGGCATTCTCCCGCCGCAGCCGCTCGTTCTCCGCTAGGGCTTCTCGCAGCCGGGATTCCAATCCTTGGAGGTATTCCTTCTTTTTTCGGCGGGACTGGCAAGCCGATTCACGATTCTTTATCATCCGTTGCTGCCTTTTCAGGACCTTGATCTGGAGCAAATTAATAAGGAAGGCCCTATTTACATCAGGGGTCCCCAAATTCTGGTCCATGGACCAGTACTGCTCTGTGGCATGCCAGCAACTAGGCCTCACAAACAAGCCAAGCCCAATCCATAAAATGCAGGCAGTGTGCAAAACCACACCCCATCCACTCTGGGGGAAAATCTTTCTCCATGGAACCAGTCCCTGGTGCCCAAAAGGTGGCGAGCCCTTGATTTACATCCCTAGTATAAGAGAAAGAAGCGATGAAATTCAGAACTCTTTGGCATCTATTATGCATAACTGATTGAAACATTTTTTTCTGTGCTTGTTTTCTGGAATTCAGTTCTACGTGTTGCATAAGAGGTAGGTCACACAGAGCCCCTAGCATCCTCCAGATTCAACTTTTAGTTCAATATTCTGATTTGTTCCCCAGGTAAAACCTATCTTGTTTTATTTTATTTTCTCTTCTGCTACAATAATTAGCAACGATTATGTAGTATAAATTTGTACACTGTTGCTATTGTACTTCTCTCTCTTTCCAGAGCTTGTTAAAATGTAGGAGATGAACAGAACAGTGTGGCTATTCCTGATGTGATCTGCCTGTAAATCTTCCCATGTGGAGTTCTTGGTGTTCTGTGAGTTTGGTTGTTTGCAGGCATTTTAGTACTCAACTAGGTAACATCATCAGTGCTAGTGAGTGTGGGGTGTGCTTTCTGCTTCTGTTTTTTGTTTCAAGCAGAAAGCAATACCCTAGTCAAGGAACTGCCAAGTAAAAAATAACATCTCCGCCAATATTGGCAGGGCAAGATAATATCTGGAAACAGAAAACAAATGTCACTCCTTTCTAGCACTGATGAAGTTACTTAACTGGGTGCTGAAACATATGGCAAGAGACAACCACGTTCACAGAGCACCAAGGATGCCACATTTCCACCCTGAGCTACAGAGATACTCTTCCATTGGAATCTGCCCATGGTTTAATGTTGCTGGAAGAGAAAACATTCTGGAAATAAAATCCATGACTCACATCAATCTCTTGGTTGCAGGGTCCTATCTGTGTCGGTGCAGGGATGATGGTTTTAGCTTCTGGCTTGGGGATGGAGGGGGTTGGTTTAGGTGGAAGAACCTCCTTCACTGGGGACTGCACCTTGATCAAACCAGGCACTGGGAGATGCAGCAGCTCAGATTGGGAAATCATAACGCTCTGGGCTGGAACTGAGGCCAAAAAAGAAAAAGTCACAACACCGCTTCAGTCTTCATATAGGAAAAGAAAGTCCTTTCCCCAGAATGCCACCTCCCTGAAAAGCAAAAAAGGCCTGTGCACCATCCCTTACAGCATTTCCAGTCTGCACACATTCATCTACTGGAAACCTCTCCATTAATGCCCTTCCCAAAGAATCCCCCTGATATGCTTACCTGAGATTCCGGGGTTGACAGTCTGTGACTGGGTTACAGGTACTGGCTGTAACAAGATGGTCTTATTGGAAGAGGTTGCTGCCTGTCCTGGGACAGTGGTCACCACAACAGGCTTTGGTTGAATGGGGGGTTTCCGACTAAGAATAGTCTCCGTTTTATTGGGAGCTGCTGGTTTCCCTAAAAGAGAATTGAGTAGCCAAAACAACCTATAAGAATCCATTACAGTTCCTTGAGTCTTAATTATCACCGATAAGCCACCTTGAGCTGGTAAAGAGGCAGCTAATATCATCTTGAAGGAGAAAACAAAAACAGGAAATAAATGAAAGATCGTATATTTATTGCTCCCTTTCTTCAATGAATTCAGCTCTGACACCATTTATGCTCAAGTATTATCTTGGGTATTTGATAGCTTTCCTTTTAGCTTAAAAAAAATGAAGAAAAAGAATAAACAAACTTACAAAAGAAAAAAAGAAACATTAAAAAGGAAACAAAACATATAAAATGTGTATGTGCAGAGATATAACATTTATCCAATATGTTATCAGAAGTACTTAACAGGGTAAGTATATAGTTTACATTGAAAATTAGATTCTTTGCTAACAAATCATGAATATTCACTAACATTCTAAATAACGTGGGGGAAGAGCCAACTGTTAAAATCTAAATTACTAAATTATTTCACTGATGTACAAAATACAAAATGTTGGTTTGGCTTAGAAAACTAAATGCATGGCCAAGAAGTGGAAGGGCAGCACATAAAATGTAAAAAAAATCTGTAGGGGGTGTCAGGGCTCATTGTGTACAGTATGAAAGAACATCTCTACAGTGTTTCTTTCTATTTAAAGAAAATACGTTAATGTTTGCTTGCATGTCACAAAAATAAACTAAGAGAAGGTTTAGAAAAAAATCTTGAACTTAATTTCTTGGAACAATACGGAAAGGATTTTCCTTTGACTTTTTCTTGAATATTTTCCCCATTTTTCCCTTTACGCAATCTACAGATCTGGAATATTTTCAGGCAGTTTCTCTTCGTCATGCAAAAGCAATTAACCAAACTCTTTCTAAACTGTTAAGGATAGATGTCACGGACATGGACAGTTCATATAAGGGAGCTCACACAAAGAGTCCGCATTAAGAGAAATGTTATCTCCTCAAAGGTCTCGTCCTCACCCGGAAAGGAAAACTAAGGAGAAGGGGAAGATAAATAAAATCTGGACAGAACAAGAGACCAAAAAAAATTGACATATTTTCACTATGGAAAAAAAATTACTTTGTTGTACTTAATATACCTCAAACCACCTATCCACCCCAATACTCAGGAAGATTTTTTTAATGAACAGGAAACAGCACCTTTAGAATTTGTATCTTCTGGAGCCCTAGTCCTCCTGCGTTTAACTTTGGGTTAGATTATTTGAAACAGTTTTTATTAACTTATTTGCTGGAAATCATTTTATTGTTCCCCCTTTTTAATTCAGGCTTCATTTAATGTTTCTAATTTGTTTTTAGTTCTATGTTGTGTCGTGCTTTTATGTTGCCTGTAAGCCGCCCGGAGTCCTTCGGGAGAAGGGTGGGATATAAATAAAATTATTGTTGTTGTTGTTGTTGTTATTGTTGTTATCATCATCATCATCATTATGAACACCAATGCAAGCTTTTAAGTCAATCTATAGTTACTAAATTCAATGCAGAAGCAAGAAATGTAGCTACCAGATGTTCCCCAACATACCTGTCTCAGAAGCTGGGACTACATTTATATGTACAGTTCCAAAGGGAGGTAAAAGGACATCTCCAAACATGCACGGAGGGGTGGGAGGATGCTCTGTCTTCACTCCAATCACATCACCCGGCCCAACACCCTGAGGGGCGGAAAGAATGTCTTAACAGAAGCATTACATTTCTCCATTTTGACGGCTCTCAAGCATCTCTTTAAAAAAAAAACTTTTTAAAGAAGGACATTTACATGCTTTTACAGCAGGCATCCCCAAACTGTGGTGGGTCATGAGGCTTTTGCAACCGGGCCATGGAAATGGCCAGCATGCACATGCATCCTCACTCGCAAAAGCAGCAGCCGAGCATATGCGCACTCAAGTTGCGTAAGTGGCCTTTCCACATGCACGCCGCTCATGCCAATGAAGCTGTGTGCGCCCTTGCTGACCAGTCGTGTGGAATCATCCCTTCCCCTCTCCCCCACCCCGGCTGATCTGCAAAGTTGGAAATGTTGAAGAACTCTGCTTTACAGAATTGTTTTTATTTACTATTTTTGGCAATTTTTGATGACAGCTATTATATCCTGCTGCTTGTATGAAGTAAAGAAGTCCTTTCTTCATTACTATGGTGCCTGGTAAAATAAACAAACAGTCTTCTACCTACAGCTATTCATTTAACAGTCATGTGAGGTTACAGTGGTATTAAAAACAGTGCCCAGGGTTGCAAGATCAAAATTTGGGCACTTGATAACCAAATGTGTACCGTATTTTCCCGAGTATATGGCAACCCCTGCACTGAAACTCTGTTCTTTAAGTTTTGCCTTCTTCCCCTTTATTTTTTTTTGGGGGGGGGGGGATAACTCGCATTTCCTCCTCAGCCCACCGCGCCAGCTGACGATCTAGCCCCCAAACTTACAAAAGCTGGTGCAGGGTGGAGCAGAAGAGTCTTGCTTGGTCATTGCTACTGCCCGCCACCGGCGGGTTTCGCCCCACCAAGCGACGCTTTGAACCTGCCCGCCGCCATCAAGAGGCCAAACCTGTCTGTCTCCCTCCCGGGTCCGGTTTTGGAGGCTAGATCACCAGCGAAACGCGAAACTTAAAAGGCAGAGCTTCAGTGCAGGGGTCACCTAATACGCCGGAAAATACGGTATTTACAATAGATGCAGGATCCCAGAGTCATGTGATCACCCTTTACAATCTTCCCAACCAGCTTTCAGCAAGCAAAGTCGATGGGGAAAGTTAGATTCACTTAACAACCGCATGATTCATTTAACTGCAGTAATTCGCGTAACAACCATGGCAAAAAAAGTCATAAAACTGGGTGCAGCTCACTTAACTGCCTTGCTTATAGCAATGGACATTCTGGCCCCGATTTTGGTCATACGCATACACCTTTACATGTACAGATAGTCCTCGACTTATCACAGTTCATTTAATGACTGTTCAAAGTTACAACAGCGCTAGAAAAAAAGTGACTCATGACTGTTTTTCATACTTACGACCATTGCAGCAGCCCCTGGGTCATGTGATCAAAATTCGGATGCTTGGCAAGTGACTCATATTTATGACAGTTGCAGTTTTCCAGGATCCCCTTTTGTGACCTTCTGACATGTAAAGTCAATGGGGGAGCCAGATCGCTTAACAACCGTGTTACTAACTGAACAATTGCAGTGGTTCACCTAACGTCCGTGGCTAGAAAAGTCGTAAAAATGGGGCAAAACTCACTTAACAGATCTTTCACTTAACAACCTAAATTTGGAGCTCAATTGTAGTCGTAAGTCGAGGACCGCCTATATTGCCACCCGGGGCCCTGTGGCTGTCTACAAAGAGGTCTCTGAGAAGTCCTACCTGTTCTGAGAGTTCGGTAGAAGAGGAGGAGCATGCCACAGAAGAATCCGAGGAGGTCACAGATGAATCGGAGCAATGGGACGAGGCAGGGGAGACTGGCTCAGACTTTACTTCCAACTCTGAAGAAAGGAGAGCTACTTAAGACACTGTCACAGCCAGCCTGCTGATTCACGACAAAATGAAACCGGATACCCTATCTCTACCTCTCACATCCGTTATCCTTTCTGGTTTACCTGTCCTAGCCACCTGCAATTCCTACAATCAGCCCTATGTGCTGAATCCCAAGGAAGTCATCTTCATGGGCCTCTAACCCCTGACAGCTTCATCTACCATGCCACCGGTTCCCTCCATCTGGGCCAGCAGAAGAAATAGATCTCTCAAATTATTGCCCACCTCATGAGGAGGCAGCTGCCTGTAACACCTTAAGGAAGAAGTAAAACTCTCCAACAGCAAGTCCAGCTAAGAGAAACTGTCAGACCTCCTATTTTGTTTCACTTACGGCTGAAGTTATCAGGTCCAAAAACTGCCTTTTCCCTAATGCGATGGCCACCTCCACCTCTGAATCATAAAAGAATCTGACAATAGATTCACACTTCTTCTGCCTTGATTTAAAAAACATGGCATGGGAGCAACCAACAAGTAACCTTGTGATCAGCGCTTATCCACTCCGCAGAATTGCTAATTCCAGAGCCACACACTGCTACCTACCACAAGTGCTGTCTTCAATATGCCTTGCCCAACTAAGCCTTTTCAGGAATGGTTCCTATCGCTCTTGAATATCAGATTTTGCTGCTTCTTAACTACGCCACTTAAAGAAGAGCTGAGAGTGTGTCTTCATAGATTTGCACTAATAATTAAATTTGGATAGGTACAGAAATTCTAATTATGAGAAAAGTTGCAGTTTGTGGACTATAACAGGGTCTGCAGTGCATCTGCTTTTTAAGCAATATATCGCAGTCAAGATAATATCTACACAACAGGACAAACTGTCAAATTACAAGTTGCCCACTATTTTGTGGTTTCAGCCTCAAACAGAACGGAAGTCAGAAATAGGGAGATGGGGAGAGGACGGAGGAGGGAGGAGGGAGAGAGGAAGCAAGCAAGTGAAACTCTTATCTCTTCTGCTCTGCCTTCAAAAAGGCAATTTAATTGTCGATCAATTAGGAAAGCTTACTCCAGTTTTTGGACGCAGGGCAGACACAACCTTATCTTTGCTCATCACAACTCTTATTGCATAAAACTACTCCAAGACAAATTACTGCACTGTCCAAAACAATTCCAGGAAGCAGGGGGGAGGGGGGAAGCTCTTTGCTAGATCAGATCAAAGGCTCATGTGGGCAATGATCAGCTAGGTGCTTCTGGGAAGACAGCAGGCCACAAAGATAAAATACAATTTTTTCCCACTCAAAAGAATTTTGCTATTAAATATAGATATCCTGTCCAATACAGTCTACTCCTGCTGCCAATGACTCACCAAAGTCTTCTCCAAAGGTATACATTTTTAACAGGAGGTACCAGAGATAAAATCTAGGATTTCTAACATGCAAAATACTTGTCTCTGATGCTGTTTGCCAAATAACAGTGAGTAGGCAGGTTAGATACATTTGTATTAAGCTGAGATGATAGAATAGCCTAATGCAAATCTCTAACTTATGAATACCATCCTGTTCTTAATGTTTCCAGAATGATACCATCTTAACATTTTGTAGAAAATAGAATCTTGTAACAGCATAGAAATCAAAGGGTGGATAAAAATGTTTCTGAATCACAGCCCACTTATAATCAGATTTACCAGATCCCACATACAGTATCCTCAGTTCTACAACAGGTTCTGGATAGCCTGCCTACCAAGAGCTTTGTGAAAGTACTCACCTGGGAACAGAGATTCTTGCAAAGGATCCCAAGGTGGATCCGGAGGCATTGTTTCCATGTCCAGATCAAAACCACCAATGAACTGCTGGTATAGAAAGGAAGATATATAAAATAAAGCTCATGTGTGTGAAACAATAAGCCCAACTCCTTCTATCTAAGGAACTGATGGCAGTGAGCGGATGTGTAACTGAGAAGGTATACAGGTAGTCCCCAACTTACACAACAGTTCATTTAGTGACTGATCAAAGTTACTGAAAAAAGTGACATGACTATTTTTCACCCTTATGACGGTTGCAGCATCCCCATGGTCACATAATCAAAATTCAGACAGCTGACAACTGACTCATATTTATGATGGCTGTAGTGTCCTAGGATCATGTGATCACCTTTTGTGACTTTCTGACAAGCAAAGTCAGTGTGGAAGTCGGAGTCACTTAACAACCGTGTTACTAACTTGGCAGCTGCAATGATTCACTTAACAACTGCAGCATGGTTGTAAAAAGGGGCAAAATGCACTTAGCAAATGTTTTGCTTAGCAACACACATTTGGGGCTCAATTGTGGTCGTAAGTGGAGGACTAACTGTAGTTTGGAATCCCAGTTCAATAAGATGTTCAGGGATTGAGATAATATTCTTGAAAATGTAATCCAAAGTTACACACCAACGGCATGGCAGTCATTATAACTGGGAATATAATCATCACCCCACATGTGCCAAACCTCATTTTAACTGACACATTCTAATGTGCAAGTCACATTACAACAAACAAAAAAGCTCAAGTGGCAGGAATGGGAGTGAACAAGATGTTAAAGTATATCGAATTCAATTTTTTTGTAAAGTTATGGGGAGAAAGAGAGTTGAAAGTGCTAAGAAGTGTATCCTGCCATGGAGGCATACCGGAAAGCAAATAATATTCTTGTAAAAGCAAAGGTATTCTCACCGCAGAATGGATACCATTACCGTCCATAACGCTGTGTTCAAGACAAGGGAAAAGTTCAGCTGCCACATCTCCATCATTATCCAAGCAGCTGTAAAGACCTGCATCTGTAGGGAGAGCAGCAAAGTGCAATTGAGGAATTAGCTGACTCAACCATGGGTTATTTGTAAATAATAATAATAATCAAACATCTGCCTATCCCAGGTCCTTGGGAAGGACCCAATAGTGACTAAAAATGTCAAATCCAATCTAAAATATCTGACCAACTAGCCACTAACAGTTGTACATATTACAGTTACACGCTTCCTCTCCAAACTTTATTTCCTTGTACTTAGTTAAGCTACTACCCAAACCAGAACAAAACTGGAAATTCAACTTATAAAAACCCATTACAAAGAAACATATGCTGCCCCACAATGTAGTAGTAATTCCACATAAAAAGTGCATTTCCCAAATTAATATCTTATAATGTCGTGTGAATCTCTACTTGTTTTTCAGTGTATAAAATTCTCATTACCATTTATGCAATGTACTCTATTAACTGCATATAATAAAAACTCAGAAAGACTGCCTCCTCTTTCTTCCATATCAGAACTCTTCAGTTTTGATAACCCTAGGCTAGTTAAAAAAAATTTTTTATACAGGTAGACCTCGACTTACGACCACAATTGAGCCCAAAATGGATGCTGTTGAGAAATGCGTTAAGTGAGTTTTGCACCAGTTTACGACCTTTCTTGCTACAGTTAAGCGAATCACTGCAGTGGGTAAGTTAGTAAACCCACTGACTTCCTCATTGGCTTTACTTATTAGAAGGCTGCAAAAAAACTCAAGACACAGCAACAGTTATAAATACGAACCAGTTGCCAAGCATCTGAACTGTGATTGCACAATCATGGGGAAGCTGCAAAGGTCGTTCAGTGTGAAACATGGTCACAACTGCACATTTTTTCAGTGCCATCGTAACTTTGAACCACCACTAAACAAGCTGTTGTAAGTCAAGGACTACCTGTACTGCAACGCCTTAAAAGATGAATGGCAATGCGATACCCATTGAAAGAAAGTCCTGCTCAATAAAACAGTGAAAACCTTTAACGACCAAGACTGCGGTCCAATTATGAGTCTGACAGGCAGAAATGCAACAGGTGAAGCTTCTCCCTGCCAGAAAGTTATACCCCATTGCACACCGGCCTGATATCACCTGTTACAAGTCCTAAGAGTTTTCATCAGAGCATTTTTATATATATTAGCCACGGGTCCCTCCGCCACTCCAGCCTTGAAACCCACGCATAGCCCAGGCCTATAGGCCCTGCTCCCTCCTTCGGCCCAGGACTGTCCCTTCGTCCTCTATTCACCCCAGTCCTCGCTGCTCAGCAGGTTATCTGCTCGGAAGCGGCTCGAATCGCTCAAAAGCAGCAGCTCCGAAGCCAGCGCCGCCATCTTCCTTCCGCTTTTCCTATACTATACCAACACCGACTTCCACCCAGTAGATTATTGCTATAGCAACACTGCAGACCAATAGGAATCCTCTGCTTTCCTCTTCTGCCCTATCACGGGAGAGATGAGGCGGCACCCGGACCGGTATAACCACCAACAGGAAGGAAGGGTAGCGCGGAAGCGCATCCAAAACGAAATGCGCATGCGTAGGCCCCGTCATGCGGCAAACTAGTGCCTCGAGGAGAACAAGTTTATAAAGGGTTGTCAACGTTGAATGGAAGTGCGCGTGCGTAGGCCAAACGGCGGTTCTCGTGATGCCTTGAATTCTAGCAACACGGACAGATCTCGCTTCGCTGTGCGCCAACGAATTCTGTGAGGGCGGGGGACCAGGTAAGTCCAATGTCGGCCACGTGCGGTGGTGTTTAAACGTGACGTACGCATGCGTACAATGAAAGATTTTTTAAAAGGGTGATAAACTGCGCATGCACCAGCCGCTTTTGCTGTGCTGGGAATTGTAGTTCTGGTTTTTTTGTTTTCTTATTAAGATTGAGTGGACTATCTTAAAGGATTTCTGCCTTTAAAAAAATCGTGCCATTCAGAAAGCATACATGCACTGCTTGTCATTCTGAGCAAATCAATATTTTTAATATTTTTATCTATAAAATTAATTTTTTAGCATATATTAATATATTTTAGTACATTCAGTAATGCAACCAAACTGCACTGTGATTTACAGTGAGTAAGCCTTCTGGAAATAAAAATGAAAATATTACAGACCTATCACTCCCACTCACTTGCCCTGCACTTTTATACTTTATACCGTCATAGGTTCAGCACAGTTAGATAAAACATTTAAAGCAAATTAGAAATGCTATCTATGCAGAAAATCAGCAGCTGCAGAATATAGGAATCTGTGTATGGGTTTTAGGTATTTTTCTTCCCTCTTTTTATGAATGAAAATTTTGCTATCCTTTTTCTGGCTCGCAATACTGTACAGGAGTTTGTCCTATATTTATGTAACAAGCTTCTTTGGTTGGAGGCTACTTCATTGTAGATATATTCTTTTTTAAAAAGTATAGTGGGTCAGCTTGTATTACCTAACTGGAAAGATATAATTTCCTGATTGTTGCAGCCGTATTTATAATATCTACTTCCTTTCTTCAGGTGCTGAGTAGGTGGGATGTTGAATGATTGCTATATATATATATATTACTAAGCATTTGACCCCAGAGCAATGAGAAAAAGGTTTTTTTTTGCTTAAGCGTTTAAAAGAAACAATAAAAGAAAAAGAAGAATCTGCCTAGTAACTGAAGATTTTTGGACTGATAACATAATTCAAACACTAAGGCTCTGGAAAATATTTTTAAAAGAAAAACAGTCAAAGTTGTGACAAAAATGCAACAAAGTTCTGTTGTACTAAATAGAGGATAATATTCATGTGTATTTGTGTATATGTAAAAATAACAATATGCTAGTAATAACAGATTTCTTATTTTTTGTCACTTGTGTTATTTAATAATGTATGCTCCATGAAGATAAAATTCACTGTAGCAGTATAAAGCAGCACTTAAAACAAATCTGAATATGAAAAATTTAACAAACTTTAGACAGTCCACCACTGTTTTTCATCAAATCTATTTAGTTTAAGTCTCAAGTTCTATTAAATAACAAAGTAAATTGCTTAAAATTGTGGTTCTTTTATGCAAGATAGGACTTTGTTATCTTCTGAGGGAGAGAAAATGTAATACTGTATTCTATTCCATCACCAACATTTTCCAAATCAAATCTTTATACCTACCAATCTCAGATTGCTCTGTATTACTGTCAAAAAGGAATCAATGTGAATTCTACATTGCAAGATCACCCCACCCCCACATCAGCAGCCAAATCACCTTTTGCAAACACTCTTTTTTAAAAAAAAAATAGCATGTAACATTTCTTTATTTAAGTTTATTTTCATAGTGGAAGAATGAGAGAAGGACAGAATAAGTGTTTCTCAGGTCTGTTTACTCCCCGCATCGGCAGGATTTTGTCAAACAAACCGTCATTTTCTGCTTTGCTGTCCTGTTTATTTTATTTCGTCAAGACTTTGGCGCCTGAGTCTTCTCTTCAGAAGTAGCCGCATGAGGGTATTTCTGGCTGGCTGAGTTAGGAATGGATTGAGACCCTGACGGCTTTTGGGGGATGCCTGCAAGAAAAGGACGGCAATGAGAAACATCAGGGCCATCCAGCTCCTAGCATAGTTTTCCACCCCTTTTTTTTCTTATTCATAGCTCTTCTGCTATTCCCACTATTCCCAACCCTTTCCCGCTAAGGAGACTTTGCCAACCGATTGAGGCTGGCAATGTGAAGGGAAGGGGTTATCTCTGTCTTACCAGTTCGTCATGCTCTGTTCTTGGAAGCCAACATGGTCTCTGCCAGATCCCCACGGCGCAGGAACGATGCTATTTTGCTAGCCACATTGCGGCAAGCTGAATTGGAAAGGAAGCAAACAAAAAAATCAGGAATGTCCTCCAAGATCTGGAGCATCTGGGTACATCTGTCTAGTTTGGGGGAATCTGATCTCTAGATTATATTTGGATTAAAACCTCCTCTTGTTCCTTCCAGCTTTAGAGATTCGCCTCCCCAGTTTTCTATTTTCGCCTGTCGGATTCCCCTGCTTCCCTCCCTCCCAAAAAACCCATCAACCCAGGAATGTCCTTCAAGATCTGGACCATCTGGGCACCTCTGTCTAGCTTGGGGGAATCTGATCTCTAGACGATATTTGGGTTAAGCCTCCTCTTGTTCCTTCCAGCCTTAGAGATTCGTCTCCCCGGCTTTCTGTTTTCACCTGCCAGACTCCCCTAGCCCCAAAGTAGTGGCTCGCTTGCTTGTTTTTCCCTTTCTGCAACCCTTCACCTACCACCGATTATGAGTCAAGCCATCTTTTTGGAGAAATGGGACGCCGGTCAGCCTGGAAAGCTCCACTGGTTGCGGCAGAAATGGCTTTGTCAAAAGGGAGCGAGGAAGCAGACGCGAAGGGTGAAGAGAAGCATTGTGGGAGATGTAGTTTTATTCCGGCAGGTTCAGGCCCAAAGATAGCACACTTTGATTAACGCAGGCAGCAGCCGCCCAGGTCAGTGCTGCCGCCTTTAACAATATCGTGTTTGTGTGTGTGTGCAGTTTAAATTTTTTTTTTTAAGGAGATAACATTAGCAGCTAATACAAAGTAAAGGAAACAAAGGAAAAGCCAAAGTCAGCACAACAAAAAAAGAATGGGAACCATTTCTTCCAAGTACAACAAATCTTGATCTCATCTATAAGATTTTAATTTTGCTCCTTTCTGGAATTGATTTTGAGTTTAAGACTGGGAAAAATATTTATGTGTTATTAATGTTCTGGCTTTCTATTGATCTTTCTCCTAGATGTGTAGTTTGTATATGTATTTATGCCATATTTCTGGATTTGTTTTTTCCCTCCATCTAGTCCAGAGTCTTCCCAAGTGGTCGGTATTAACCCACAAGCCTTGATGAAATTATTCAGTAGTAATCCCATTTCCCCAAAAATAAGCCCTAGTATGATTTTTCAGGATGGTCGTAATATAAACCCTACCCCAAAAAAATAAGCCCCAGTGATGATCGACAGTCAGATGGACGCATTTAGTACTGTATTTCCCCCAAAATAAGACCTCACCGGAAAATAAGACCTAATGCATCTTTTGGAGCAACAATTAATATAAGATCCGGTCTTATTTCCGGGGAAACACGGTAGTAGTAGTAGTAACTGTATTTGTAGCACTGTTAGTTAAAATGGTATTTATTAAATTATTTTCATGTAATGTTTGCTGGTGAACAATCTGAAACTTCATGAAGGATTTACCAGCTGAGGTTTTGGGAAACCACCCCTACCATCCCAATCTCCTTTTAGTATTCTCTTGCCAGAAAACATATATGTACTATATGGAGAATTAAACCATCTCAGTGCCTTCTCCAATCCCTGGCCAACATTATGCAAAGTTTTAAGAGTGATCTGAGGCTCGTCTCAAGATGAAAGTGTCCTCCAAATCTGGATGAGTTGCCATTTCTAGTTCGTAGAGATCTGACTATGGACTTAACCAGTTGTTAAACTTGGTTACATGCTAAGCAGGAAGAAGGTTTAAGTCCAAGGGAAATCATGAGGAGGGGAGGAAAGGGGAGTAAAACAAGCATCAGAATGGAAGGGACCTTGGAGGCATCTGAGTGCAAGATCTGCTAAAGCATTTTGAACAGATGTCTAAAAGGCTCCATTGAAGGGGACTATACCAGTTCAGGAAGCAACCTACTGTATTCCATTGGTTAATCAGTCTTACTGTCAAGAAATTCTTCCTCATATCTACACCAACTCTCCTTCCCTGAGGTCCTAACCCATGTTCTATTCCTGCCCTTTGTAGCCAAAGAAAGCAAATTATTTAGTTCCTCCTTTATATGGCAACAGCTATTCAAATATCTGAAAACTGCTATGTCACAGAGCCTTCCATGCAAAGCCTATTTATTTCTGTGAGCCGCATTTCTGTTCCTGTTAATTATACATCCCAAAATAGCAGTTATCTTTTATCACCCCCCTTTTTAATGAAATTGGATTTTTAATTGATTATTGCATAGGGGTTTTTAAACAAGTCTCAAAGTTTTAACATTTCGACCCATCATTTAATATTTCTTAATTTGTTTTTTAACTTTTATAATTGATGTATTCGTTCACCGCCCTAAGTCCTTTGGGAGAAGGGCAGTATATAAATTTAATAAATAAATAATAAATAAATAAATATTGCAGCTGCATTACACTGTTGACTTATGTTCAACTTGTGTTTTGCCAGTACATCCAGATCTCTTACAAGCCACAATGGAGGAAACATAATGTTTTATTTAACATAAGGTTGCATCTGATCATCAGTAGTCTCTTGCTAATTATTCTAATGTTGATATTTGTACTCTAACATGGAAACCTTAGCATATAGGACAAGGAGCTCTGGAGAAACAATTTGACTCACAATAACGAAAGGAAAGGAGACAATAATCTGCATAGTTCTGACACTTTCCCTGTTAAACTCTGCAGTGAATCTGTTATGGAAGGATTAGAGAAGGATTGGAAGAGATGAGAATTGATATCATATTGAGGTTGAAACGCTCCCAGTCTGAAATGTGCAGACACAATCACTTAATTAGCTGAAAGTAGAGAAGGCTTAGAGTTATAAAAAGAAAAAAGAGAAAAGAATTGGGACATCATCCATTGTACTTAGTGAACTTGAAGTATCATGGTGGTTAAGAAGCAAGGATGAAATTTGATTTCAAGGGTTCAAAAATAGATAGCAACAGCAATAACACTTAAGACTTATATATCACTTTAAAGTGTTGAGATGTTGAGACTTTGGGGAAAGTGCAAAGAAGAGCAACTGAAATGATTAAGGGCCTGGAGACAAGAATGGTTGCAGAAATTCATTGTGGCCACTCTAGAGAAAAGGACTAAGGGGAGACATGATAGCAGTATTCCAGCATTTGAGAGGCTGCCACAAAGAAAAGGGGGTCAACTTATCTTCCAAAGAACCAGAAGGCGAGACAAGAAACAATGGATGGAAACTAATCAAGGAGAAAAGCAATCTGGAATGAAGGAGATACTTCCTAATAGTTAGGACAATTAACCAGTGGAACACCTTTGCCTTCAGAAATTGTGAGTGCTCCAACACTGGAGGTTTTTAAGAAAAGACTGGACAGCTACCTGCCTGTCTGAAATGGCATAAGGCAGTGGTGGTGAACCTATGGCACTTAACATCTGTCACAGTGTCCCTGTAATCACAATTTGTGTGCTTGGCAACTGCTATGTATTTACGAGAGTTGCAGTGTCCCAGGGTCGCGGGATTGCTGTTAGTTATTGGGCTAGTCCTGTGGTGGCGTACCTATGGCACACGTGCCAGAGGCAGAACTCAGAGCCTTGTCTGTGGGCATGCGTGCCGTCGCCGCAGCACAGATGTCTTTATTAGAAAGCCAGAGGGATGCAGGGCTTCCCTCTCCACGCGCGCCTGAGGACATTTCTGACATTGCCTGCCCCTCTGGCCAGCAGCCCAATGGGAGTGCTCCCTCCCTCCTCTGTCTGGGGTAAGGCAGGCCAGTCAAATGCAGTGTGGAGTCTGTGGCGAAGGTGAGAGAGGAGAGGAGCTAGTTTGGAGGGGAGCATAGCTCACAGCGGGCTGCAGAAGCTGGAGGAGGCTGCCAGGAGGTTCATGGCCGAGGTGGGGGTGTTGTCGATGGCTGCGGGGGGCACCAAGGGCCGCAG